>CAUYON010068034.1:0-14627 GCA_963573935.1 Arctocebus calabarensis | reverse complement strand
ATAGTTAGAAGGCATTGCATGACCTTATTTAAGTGCTGAAAGACAAGGGCTGTCTATTTCTTGTGAAATAATCCTTTAGGCATGAAGGTGAACTGAAGACACTCTCAGATGAGATAAAACTAAGAGAATTTGTTACTAGCTTCTACCCTGAAAGAAAGCCTATAGGAAGTTCCCTAAACAGAAAGAACTATTAGAAAAAAGGATTCTTGGAGCAGGAGAAAGGAAGAAAGTAGCCATATACAATAGACTTATCTTCTCCTCTTGAGTTTTCTATATTATGTTTGATGGCTGATACTAGAATTATGACACTGTTTGATGTGGTTCTAAATGTATGTTGAGACAATATTTAAGATAATTCTAGATAGGGGAGGATAAATGTACGTAAAAGGAGGTAAACTTTCTGTGTGGCACTCTAATTGGAAAGTTACTATACCAGCAGACTGTGGTAAGTTAAATATATCTACTGTATTACCTAGAGCAATGATCAAAAAGCTATACAAAGGATCTATTAAAAAAACTAGCTTGGTGCCTGTAGCTCAGTGGTTAGGGCACCAGCCACATACACAAGGGCTGGTGGGTTTGAACCGGGCCCAGGCCTGCTAAACAACAATGATAACTACAACAATAACAAAAAATAGCTGGGTGTTGTGGTGGGCGCCTATAGTCCCAGCTACTTGGGAGATTGAGGCAAGAGAATTGCTTAAGCTTAAAACTTTGAGGTTGCTGTGAGCTGTGATGCCACATCACTCTACCAAGGGCAACATAGTGAGACTCTGTCTCAAAAAAAAGATAGACAGATAATAATAGGATTCTAAAAAATGTTAAATAACCCATGAGGAGGAAAGTAAAAACAAGAGAGAACAAAAAGAAAACCAAAAATAATGAAACTTACTGAATGCAGAATATAAAGGTCTTAACACAATAACTAAGAAAATGCCATGAATGCTATGTTAACCAGTTTGATGAAAATATTTCAGATTGTATATGAAACCAGAACATTGTACTTCATGATTGCATTAATGTACACAGCTGTGATTTAATAATAAAATAAAATAAAAAAATAAATGTTCATGGCTTGAATTCCCCACTGAAGTGTTGCAGGCTGGCAGATTGGATAAAAAAGCATAAGCCATCCATGTGCTGACTGCAGGAAACATACCTAGCCTCAAAAGGCAAAGTAGGACTAAGGGTGAAAGGATGTAAAACTATATTTCAGGCAAATGTAAATCAGAAGAAATGAGAGGTTGTCATCTTATTTTCAAATACAAGGTGGATTTAAAGCAACTAAAGTCAAAAAAGACAAAGTTTGACACTTTATATTGGTCAAGAGAACAATACAACAAGAAGACCTTTCAGGGGGCGGCACCTGTGGCTCAGTGGCAGGGCACTGGCCCCATATACCGAGAGTAGTGGGTTCAAACCCAGCCCGAGCTGAAACTGCAACAACAACAACAAAAATAGCTGGGCATTGTGGTGGGCGCCTGTAGTCCCAGATACTTGGGAGGCTGAGGAAAGGCAATTGCCTAAGCCCAGGACTTGGAGGTTGCTGTGAGCTGTGTGATGCCATACTATTCTACCCATAGCAATAAAGTGAAACTCTGCCTCTACAAAAGAAGAAGAAGACCTTTCAATTCTAAACATTTATGCACCCAACTTAAATGCTCCCAGATTTATAAAATAGACCTTAATTAGTCTGAGCAGTATGATATCCTATAACACCATAATAGTAGGGACTTTAACACTCCTCTTAGAGAGCTGGACACATCCTCTAAACAGAAACTAAACAAAGATACAAGGGATCTAAACATGCTTAATAGACATATAAAGACTGTCCCAAAGCTAAGGAATATACATGCTTCTCATCAGCCCATGAAATATTCTCCAATATAGATCATATCCTAGATCACAAATCAAACCTCAACAAAATTGAAAGAATTGAAATTATACCTTGTATCATCTCAGACCACAAGGCAATAAAGGTGGAACTCAACTCCAACAAACTTTGTCATACCCACACAAAGGCATTGAAACTGAAAAACCTTATGCTGAATGACAATTCAGTCAAGTAAGAGATATAAAAAGGAAATTGTTAACTTCTTGAGCATAATAACAATGAAGACACAAGCTACCAAAACCTATGGGACACTGCAAAAGCAGTCCTAAGAGGGAATTTATTGCCTTAGAAGCCTACAACTGAAAAACAGAAAGAGAGCATATCAACAACCTAATGAACCCTCTTAAAGAAATGGAAAAGAAAGATCAATACAATCCCAAACATAGCAGAAGAAAAGAAATAACCAAAATTAAATCAGAAATAAATGAAATTGAAAGTAAAAGAATCATTAAAAAAATTAATGAAACAGAAAGTTGGTTCTTCAAAAAAATAAATAAAATTGATAAACCATTGGCTAAATTAACTAGAAATAGAAAAGTAAAATCTTTAACAACCTCAATCAGGAACAAAAAGGAGAAAATAACAATTGATACCATAGATATAAGAGATTATTTCTGACTACTACCGAAAACTCTATGTCCAGACATTTGACAATGTAAAGGAAATGGACTAATACCTGGAATCACATCATCTCCCTAGACTTAACCAGGAAGAAATAGATCTCTTGAACAGACCAATATTAGGCACTGAGATTGCAGAAATGAAAAAAAAAATCTTCCTACAATAACAACAACAACAAAAAAAGCCTGGGCCCAGATGACTCCACATCAGAATTCAACCACATCTTCAAAGATGAGCTTGTATCTACACTGAATAACCTATTCCAAAACATTGAGAAGGAGTGAGCCTTCCCACCACATGTTCTATGAAATAAACATCACACTGATTCCAAAACCAGAAAAACACCCACCTAAAAAGGAGAACTAGAGACCAATTTCACTAGTGAATACAGATGCAAAAAATATTCAACAAAATCTTATCTAATAGATTGTAACTACACATTAACAAAGTTATACATCATGATCAAGTGGGGTTCATCCAAGGGATACAGGCTGGTTTAATGTGCACAAATCCATAAATGTAAATCCACCTTATCAATAGAAGCAAAAACAAAGACCATATGATCCTCTTCATAGATGCAGAAAAAGCATTTTATAAAATTCAGCATCCTTTTCTAAGAAGAACAAGCAAGGAAATAGGAATTGGTAGCACATTTCTTAAGCTGATTGAAGCCATCTATGGCAAACCCATGCTAACATCATACTGAATGCAGCAAAACCGAAAGCTTTTCCACTTAGACCTGGAACCAGACAAGGATGTCCACTATTACCACTATTATTCAACATTGTGCTCGAAGTTCTAGCCCATGTAGTCAGGCAAGAGAAGGATATAAAGGGCATCCAAATGGGGGTAGATGAGGCCAAACTCTCATTCTTTGCTGCTAATATAATCTTATACTTAGAAAACTCCAAAGACTCAACCACAAAACACCTGGAAGTGATCAGGAAATATAGTAATGTCTCAGGGTATAAAATCAATGTCCCTAAATCAGTAGCCTTTGTATATGCCAATAACAGCCAAGTCAAGAAGCAAATCAAGGACACAATTCCCTTCACAGTAGCATCAAAGAAAATGAAATACTTAGGAATATATCTAACAAAAGAGGTAAACAATCTTTACAAAGAAAATTATGAAACTCGAAGAAAAGAAATTACTGAAAACAACAAATGGAAGAACATATCATACTCTTGGCTGGGAAGAATCAACATTGTCAAAAATGCCTATTCTACCCAAAGCAATCTACGGATTCAGTGCAATCCTTATTAAAACAGCAACAACATATTTTGAGGAACTGTTAAAACTAGTACTTCATTTTGTGTGGAACCAGAAAAATACTCATATAGTCAAAGCTATACATAGTAATAAAAAAAATGCCAGAGGCATCACCCTACCAGACTTCAGGCTATATTATAAGTCCACAGTGATCAAAACAGCATGGTATTGGCACAATATAGAGACAGAGACATAGGGAACTAAATAGAAAACCAAGAGATGAAACCAGTCTCTACTTGCCACCTGATCTTTGATAAACCAAACAAACGCAGACAATGGGGGAAAAAATCCCTATTCAACAAATGGTGCTATAAGAACTGGAGAACCACATGTAAAAGATAAAAACTGGACCCACACTTCTCACTAATTACAAAAATTGACTCAATATGGATAAAAGATTTAAATATAAGGCACAAAATGATAAAGATCTTAGAATAAAGTGTGGGAAAAATTCTTGACAATGTTGGACTGGGGAAAGATTTTATGACAAAAACTTCAGTGGCCATCGCAACAGCAAAAATTAACAAATTGGACTTAATTAAGCTGAAAAGCATCTGCACAGCTAAGGACACAACAAGTAAAGCAAATAAACAACATTCAGAATTGGAAAATATATTTGCAGGGTATGAATCTGACAAAGGGTTGGTAACTAGAATCTACACAGAACTTAAAAGAATCAACAAAAAAAGAGTAAATGATACCTTCTACCACTGTACAAGACATATGAACAGAACCTTCTCTGATGAAGCCAGATTAATGACTAACGAACATTTGAAAAAATTCTCATTATCCCTGATTGTCAGAGAAATGCAAATCAAAACCACGCTGAGATTCACCTAACCCTAGTGAGAATCGCCCACATCACAAAATCTCAAAGCTACAGAGGCTGGCATGGATGTGGAGAGAAAGGAACACTTTTACATTGCTAGTGGGACTGCAAACTAATAAATCTTTTTGGAAGGAAGTATGGAGACTCTTCAAAGAACTCAAATTAGACCTCCCATTTGATCTTGCTATCTCATTAGTAGGCATCTACCCAGAAGAAAAAAAAATCATTTTATCATAAGGACATTTGCCCTAGACTGTTAATTGTAGCTCAATTTACAATTGCCAAAATGTGGAAACAATCTAAATGCCCACCAACCCAGGAAGGGATTAACAAGCTGTGGTATATATATACTATAGAATACCATTCAGCCACTAAAAAAATGGAAACTTTACATCTTTTGTATTAACCTGAATAGAGTTGGAACACATTCTACTTAGTAAAGTATCACAAGAATGAAGAAGCAAGAATCCAATGTACTAAATTCTAATATGAAGCCAGTAGATGATGTAATACATACCTTCGTAAGAGAAAAATTCAAATCAATTCAAGGTGGAAGACGGGGGAAATGAGGGAGCAGGGAGAAGAGGGAGGGAGATGAGAGAGCATAGTACATGGCACACTTCTTGGAGGTGGAACACAATAATAAAAGTGACTTTACCTAACAAATTCAATCAGTGTATGTCCCTTCAATGAACCCCAAACAATAAAAAATAAAATAAAATAAATTTTAAAAACACCTTTAAAATTAAGCAAAAAAGGCAATATTCTAAACCTGGTCTTTTGGTGGAAAAGAATATTGTATTATCATACAACTTATGCACTTCAGGAAAGGAAGTGAAATAATTAATTAATGATATGGTTATCTCCTCCTAAGTTTTGATGAGCACAAAAATATCAATAACATCAAAATTATAATCTTTCTCTATGATTATTATTTCAGACAAACATAACTGTGGATAGTTTATGGTTCCCTCATTAAAAGTAAGGTGGAGCTAACTGGGCATTTTTAAGTTTGTTTTTTATTTCAATAATCACAAAGTTCAGCAGATCAGCAGATCTTGAAGTAATTTATAATTTACCAGGTAAGCTATCACACAAAAATGAAAAATGAAGATACCAGAAATAAGAAATGCTTATTTCTACTGAAAAAGTAGTATTATACAGAAATTTTTAAAAAATAAAAACAGAAAACTAACGAAGGAAAAAGAAAAACTTTCTTTAGAATTTGTCATAAAAATATTTTGTCACACATATCTAATAGCATAGCCTTTTAAGGCAGTTCCTCTCCTTCCCATTAAGTCACAAACAACAGTCCTAGATAGAGTATCTGTGAACTTTGCTCATGGATCTATTCTGTATATGTAATCAAATTACCAGGATAAATATAAAATTTGACTTCTTTTTTCCTTCTTTGAAAGTAATAATTGAGTCTTATATTCTACAAGCATCTTCCAACATAGAATCACATCTTTGCCATAATAAACACAATGTGCCCACGATTGATAGGAGCCTACTGAGAAGTGATTAGTCAAACAAAGTATCCTGTCACAATTCATGTGCAACAGAGGTGACTGTCGGTGATGGCACTATTATAACATGAGCAGGCCCAGCTATGGTGGGACAAAATTTTATAAGCATGAGGCATGTTTCTGTTAAACTTTGCAATAGTATCTCCCCTCTCCTATTTTAGTTTCACCTGTCTCTTCTGTGGTACTCAAGCCCTTGCATTTCCTATTCAAATAACAATCACATAACTAGATGAAGAGTGAGGTAGGACTCTAATATGAAGACAGAAGATGATATAATACATACCTTCATAAGAGAAAAATCCAAATCAATTCAAAGTGGGGGTGGAGGATAGGGGGAATGAGGGAGCAGGGAGAGGAGGGAGAGAAAGGAACACTTTTACATTACTAGTGGGACTGAAAACCAATAAACCTTTTTGGAAGGAAGTATGGAGGGAGAGAAAGTAACACTTAGAGCCAATTAAATTCACTCTTTCTACCACTCCAATTTGGCAGAATTTTAGAGACAAGCAAGAACATGGCTTGTTTAAAGAATGAAGTTGGGTCGTTCAAGGTCCCTCATCCCACAGCACCCAGATCTCCAAATTCTTCATATCCTGTCTGTCCCTCACCCCAGCCAGGACATCAGCTAATGTTTCTAACAATATTGAACCCTCCATTCTTTCAGTGCCGCCCACTACATAAGGAAGTAGTTACCTTCCAGGAAAGGTATTGATTAGTCCTATGACATCTGCTTTCCATGCACATTCAAGCTACTTAAGGCTAGAAAAGATTTTGGGAAGAGTAAAATGAAACCAATGTTATGTACTCAAATAGAGTGGGAGCCACTGTTGCTCCACAAAGTTTTATTTAACAAATAGACAGTTAACCATACTAAAATTATACAACAAATGTTGTAAAACAGAAATTGCAACTTATGCCATCACCAGGGGTAAAAAAGCATTCACATCTTTAAAATTACACTTACAAGTGGTTAATCAATTATTTTTTATTCATCAAACACCTTGTTTTGGCAACTATTTTGTACACAGTAATCCTGCCCCTGCCTCCTCCAGCCAGAGATTTGTCCAGCATGACATTTCACGTGAGCTGGTTCAGTTATGCTCCTTTCCCCAGGTTCCAGAGAGAGCATCCATAAGTGAAATTTCTCTGTATGCCTCTTTCCTTCTTAACCTAACTGCTCTGAAAGAATGAGAAAATCAGACCCAAAACTTGAAAAATTACTGATCAGGAAGCAGCCCTGTGCACAGACTTTTCTTTCCAGTCAAATGAGAGACAGAGCAGGTCACAGGAGTCACATTGGGCCCTCCCCAGAGTATGTACTGTGGACAGTCGCCATCCAGTGTCCTAATAATCTTGCTTAGTGATGCAGTCATACTTCTCTAGGGTCCAGGAGATCTGTGCAGCTGGTTTCCCTGTTACTACCTTGCACACTGGAACTCTACTCCTACTTAGAAACAGATTCACCTTAGGGGAACCACAAAGATACATGGGGAAAATAATGCTTTAGTATTAACATAAGCAATATGGAATTTAGAAAGACATTTGTTTCAATCCAAACTTGATAATCTATAATACCATAATACTTAATGTTCCATACCTAATACTTGGAGGTGATAAGTATGGAACATCAGGTGTCACCATTATATGCTTGTAATGCCCATCATGGGTGATGATTACTGGCTCAAATCTGAAGGCCAGGATTCTGGTCAGGTCTGGAGGTCCAAGTTATTACTTTCAATGCTGTTTATTTCCATTGTCTCATTTGTATGTCTTCTGTAGGTTTTGATGAGGAAGGTTTGTCACTGAAGACTATTTTCCATATTGATAAGATCACAGTTGTTAATGGGATAGAAGGACAACAAAGCATAGACTTTGTATTCACTGGCACAGACAGTAAAGTGTTAACTGGACACAAAAGAAAGGAGTGATAAAGATCTCCATGGAACAGTCATTTCAGAAGGCATTATTTAAGCCCCCCAGTAATAACATGTTTTTACTTAAACCTTTCATTTCAGGGGGGAGGGAGCAAGATAGTAGCCAAGTAACAGCTTCATTGGAACCAGGTGCAGTGAGATTGGGGAGAGAAGACTCCAGGCATCTCTGACTTGTGGGCTCTGCCCAGAAACATCCTTTTGGGGACACAGGGAGACAGCAAGAGATTTCTGGACCCTAGGAGGAGTACAAAAGCAGTGGAGAACTGGCAAGTGGTTGTGTTTGTTCAGTCTGGGGCCATGGCTGCTACAGCTATAACTATGACAGCAGCAAGATCGCAAACAGGGAAGGCCTTCCCTATGGGCTGTCTTGGGGTTTTTTTGGACTTGGGCACTCAGTTGAACTACCTTGGGAGAACCTGGGAGAGAGTGCTGATGACTTTAAGTGTTGTCTAGGGTCCTAGACTGAACTGCTAAGCCAGATAGACCCAAAATTGTTCAGTTATGGGCTGCCCACAAGCAACCATTGTGGAGAACTGCCCCTGCAGCCTCTGCCCTCAGGGTCACAGAGCCAGGCTTGGGCTGGGAGACCTTGGGTGAGTGATCTAGTGACTGAGCAGAGCCAAAGGCCAGAACTGAGATGCTGGGGAAGAGTGGAGATTTCAGTGTTTGGCAGTAGCAGGACTGCCTTGCAGCCTTGGCCCTCAGGGGCATTGAGTGACACTGGTTTGGGCGCACTGGACAAGTGGGCAGACACTTCCAAGGTTAATGGTTTAAAGTGTCTTTTAAATGGGTTAAGGGGAGATTTAGGTTCTCAACTCTGTAGGATTTGAGAAATCAGCAGAGGCATCCAGTCTCCATCTCATACAGCTGAATCAGCATTGTGATTAACATCTCCTAGCCCAGAAGATCACTTGTTTCCCAGACAGTATTCAGCAAGATATATGTACTGCTTTGGGTTTGGTTTGGGTTTTTTTTTTTTTTAATTTCAACATTTTATGGATTTTCTTTTTTTTGTATTTTATTTCTTCATTTTTCTAGTTTAAATATAATTTTCCATTGTTGCCTCCTTTAATAATTCATTTTTGCTTATCTTTCTGCCAATATTATTTGGTTTTTTACCCCAATTTTATCTGGTAAGGTTTTCTGTTTGTTTTGGGTTGATTTATAGTATTTTTGTCTTGCCTTTCTATTTGGTGGAGGTTGGGTACTGTGCCTGAACAGGCTGGCAAAGAGCTCATAGCCTCAAGGTAACCTCCAAACCCAGCACCCCCAGAGGTTGGGCGGGTTTAAGATTGACTCAAAGTACTCTACTGTACTCCTTTATTACTCCTGTCTTCCTCTTTCTGTGCCTCCCTTCTTTATGTCAATATTTCCCTTTTACTCATGCCCTCTTCTTTTTTTTTCTTTTTTAAAAATATTTTTCCCTTCTTACTCTTCAATCTTCTCATCCTTTTGGTCCTGTACCTTAAGCCCAGAGGCATGGTAACTTTAGAGCAAGAAGAAGTGAAAGGAAAATTAGGGCAAGAAAACAGAAAAATAAAACACTCATGAGGAAGAATCATCAGAAAAATCCTGGCAACATGAAAAACCAGTCCCTCCCCCACAAGGGACCATGAGGTAGCTACTGCAGAGGATTCCACCTATAAAGAAATGTTAGAAATGACAGAAGGGGAATTTAAAATACAAATGATGAAAACAATGAAAGAAATTGCTGAGAAAGTGGAAAATAATCAAAAGGAAATCCAAAAACAGAATCAAATAAGAAATGAATGATACAAAGAATATAGAAAGGATATAGCACAGCTAAAGGAATCGAAGCAGTCAATTAGGGAACTTAAAGATGCAATAAAAACTATCAACAACAGATTAGACCATGCAGAAGAAACAATCTCAGAGGTAGATGATAATGCTCCTGAGATAATTCAGAGAGTTAAAGAGGCAGAGAAGAAGAGAGAGAAAGGAGAATGTTCACTAACAGAATTATGAGACTTTATGAAGCATTCAAACATACAAGTTATAAGTATCCCAGAAGGGGAAGAAGAATACCCCAGAGGAATGGAAGCCATACTAGAGAATATTGTAAATGAAAATTTCCAAAAGATTCTGACACACTCCTTTCAGAGGCATATTGGACCCCAGGTTGCCTCAACTCTAATAGAGCTTCTAGAAGACACATTGTGATGAACCTGTCCAAAGTCAAGATGAAAGAAAAGATTCTACAAGCTGCCAGGAGTAAGGGCCAATTGACCCACAGGGGCAAATCCATCGGGTTAACTGCAGAGTTCTCTAATGAAACTTTTCAAGCCAGAAGACAATGGTTGAAAGACAATGTTTAATTGTACATAAACAGAACAATTTCCAGCCCAGAATTCTATAACCTGTTCAGCTAAGCTTTAAAATTGATGGAGAAATCAAATCTTTTGCTGATATGCAAACATTGAGGAAATTTGCCACATCAAGACCAGCTCTACAGGAAATATTTCAACCTATTCTACACACTGACCATCACAATGGACCACCAGCAAAGTAAGCACCCAGAAATTAAAGGACAGAACCCAACTTCCACAGAGATGCAAAAGATAAAACTAAGCAATGGCCTTTCACAAAATAAGATGAATAAAACAGTACTACACTTATCAATTATCTCAATAAATGTTAATGGCTTAAACTCCCTACTGAAGAGGCATAGATTAGCTAATTGGATTAAAAACGGTAGTCATCCATTTGCAGTCTGCAGGAAACACACCTAGCCTAAAAAGACAAATGAAAACTCAGAGTTAAGGGCTGGATGACAATTTTTCAGGCAAGCAGAATTCAGAAGGAAAGAGGGTTGCAATCTTATTTTCAGAATCATGTGGCTTTAAAGCAATTAAAGTCAAAAAAGATGGTCACTTCATATTGGTCAAGAGAAAAATACAAAAGACATTTCAATGCTAAATATTATGCACCCAACTTAAATACTCCCAGATTCTTGAAACAGACCTTAATTATTCTGAGCAATATATCCTATAACACAATAATAAGAGGGGACTTTAACACTCCCCTCACAGAGCTGGACATATTCTCTAAACAGAAATTAAACAAAGATATAAGGGACTTAAAATAAGATCCTAGAACATTTGTGCTTGATAGACATATATAGACCTCTCCATCACAAAGCTAAAGAATATACATTCTTCTCATTGGCCCATGGAACATTCTCCAAAATTGATCATATCCTAGGACACAAAACAAACCTCAACAGAATCAAAAGAATTGAAATTTTACCTGTATCTTCTCAGAGCACAAAGCATTAAAGGTGAAACTCAACTCCAACAAAAAGGTTCAACCCCATACAAAGGCATGGAAATTAAATAAACTTATGCTGAATGATAGTTGGGTGAAGGAATAAATAAAGGAGAAAATCATTAATTTCCTTGAGCATAACAACAATCAACCTACCAAAACCTGTGGCATACAGCAAAAGCTGTCCTGAGAGGAAAACTCATTGCTTTAGATGCCTACATCTGAAAAACAGAAAGAGAGTGCATCAACAAACTCACAAGCCATCTGATGGAATTGGAAAAAGAAGAACAATCTAAGCCTAAACCCAGAAGAAGAAAAGAAATATCCAAAATTAAATCAGAGATTAATGAAATTGAAAACAAAAGAAACATTAAGAAAATTAATGAAGGCTCAGTGACTGTGGCTCAACAGGCTAAGGCACCAGCCAACTACACCTGTGCTGGTGGTTTCAAATCCAGCCCGGGCCCACCAAACAACAATGACGGCTGTAACCAAAAATGGCCGGGCATTGTGGCAGGCACCTGTAGTCCCAGCTACTTGGGAGGCAGAGGCAGGAGACTCGCTTGAGCCCAGGAAATGGAGGTTGCTGTGAGCTGTGATGCCACAGCACTCTTTCCAGGGTAACAGCTTGAGGCTCTGTCTCAAAAAAAGAAAAAGAAAAAATTAATGAAACAAGGAGTTGGTTTTTTGAAAAAATACATAAAATAGATAAACCTTTGGCCAGACTAACTAGAAATAGAAAAGCAAAATTTCTAGCAACTTCAATCAGAAATGATAAAGGGGAAATAATAACAGATGCCACAGAGATACAAGAGATTGTCTCTGAATTCTACAAGAAACTCTATGCCCAGAAATTTGACAATGTGAAGGAAATGGATCAATATCTGGAATCACACCCTCCCCCTAGACTTAGCCAGGAAGAAATAGAGCTCCTGAACAGACCAATTTCAAGCACTGAGATCAAAGAAACAATAAAAAATCTCCCAACAAAATAATGCCCTGGTCCAGAAGGCTTCACACCAGAATTCTATCAAACCATCAAAGAAAAGCTTATTCCCTACTGCAGAAATTATTTCAAAAAATTGAGGAGGAAGGAATCTTCCCCAACACATTCTATGAAGCAAACATAATCCTGATACCAAAACCAGGAAAAGACCCAACTAAAATGGAGAACTTCAGACCAATTTCATTAATGAATATAGATGTAAACATTCTCAAAAAAATTCTAGTCAATAGATACTGCTGATCATCAAAAAAGTCATACATCATGATTAAGTAGGTTTCATCCCAGGGATGCAAGGCTGCTTTAACATATACAAGTCCATAATCATTATTCACTGTATCAACAGAAGCAAAAATAAAGACCATATGATCCTCTCAAGGTGCAGAAAAAGCATTCAACAAAATCCAGCATCCTTTTCTAATTAGGACACTGAAGAATATAGGCATAGGTAGCACATTTCTTAAATCAGTCAAAGTTATCTATGACAAACCCACAGCTACTATTTTACTGAAAGGAGTAAAACTGAAAGTTTTTCCACTTAGAACTGGAACCAGACAAGGTTGTCCTCTGTCGCCCTTACTATTCAACATAGTGCTGGAAGTTCTAGACAATACAATTAGGCAAGACAAGGAGATAAAGGGCATCTAAATAGGAGCAAAGGAGGTCAAACTCTCCCTCTTTGTTGACAATATGATCTTATACTTAGAGAACCCAAAGACTAAACCACTAGACTCTTGGAAGTCTTCAAAAAATACAGTAATGTCTCAGGATATAAAATCCATGTCCACAAGTCAGTCCTTTGTATACGCCAATAATGGCCAAGGTGAGAGGCTAATTAAGGACACAACTCCCTTTACTACAGCTTCAAAGAAAATGAAATACCTAGGAATATACCTAACAAAAGAGGTGAAGGAACTCTATAAAGAAAATTACAAACCCTAAGAAAGAAAATAGCAGAGGACTTTAACAAATGGAAGAACATACTATGCTCATGGCTAAGAAGAATCAACATTGTTAAAATGTCTGTACTTCCCAAAGTAATCTAAAGATTCAGTGCCATCAAGACTTGGAAAAAATGATTCTTCATTTGTATGGAACCAGAAAAAAAACTGTATAGTTAAGGCAGTTCTTAGTAATTTAAACAAAGCCCGAGGCATCAGCACACCAGATTTTAGGCTGTACTAGTTGGCCATAGTAGTCAAGGTAGCATGGTACTGGCACAAAAATAGACACATAGACATTTGGAATTGAATAGAAAAATCAGGAAATGAAACTAACATCTTACAACCACTTAATCTTTGATAAACCAAACAAGAACATATATTGGGGGAAAGACTCCCTATTCAATAAATGGTATTTGGAGAACTAGATATCCACATGTGAAAGACTGAAACTGGACCTGCACCTTTCTCCACTCACAAAAATTGATTCAAGACGGAAAAGATTTAAATTTATGGCATGGAATGATAAAAATCCTCTAAGAAAGCATAGAAAAAGTACTGGAAGATATCAGCCTGGGAAAAGACTTTATGAAGAAGATTGCCATGGCAATTGCAACAACAACAAAAGTAAACAAATGAGACTTAATTAAGCTGAAAAGCTTCTGTACAGCTAAGGGGACAACAACTAAAGCAAATAAACAACCTATACAATGGGAAAGGATATTTGCATATTTTGAAGTAGACAAAAGCTTGATAACTAGGATCTATAGAGAACTCAAATTAAAAGCCCAAAATCCCATACATCAATGGGAAAGAGAAATGAATGGAACCTTCTCTAAAGAAGACAAATGAATAGCTAGCAAACATGAAAAAATGCTCATCGTTCCTAATTATTAGAGAAATGCAAATCAAAATCACCCTGAGATATCATCTAACCCCAGGGAGAATAGCTCACATCACAAATCTCAAAACTGCAGATGCTGGTGGGATGTGTAGAGAAGGGAACACTTTTACACTGCTGGTGGGACTGCAAACTAATACCACCTTTTTGCAAGGAAGTATGGAAGACTTTCAAAGAACTCAAGCTAGACCTCCCATTTGATCCTGCAATCCCATTACTGGGCCTCTACCCAGAAGGAAAAAAATCCTTTTACCATAAGGACACTTGTACTAGACTGTTTATCGCAGCTCAATTTATAATCACCAAAATGTGGAAACAGTCTAAATGCCCACCAACCCAGGAATGGATTAACAAGCTCTGGTATAGATATGCCATAGAATACCATTCAGCTATTAAAAAAGATGGAGACGTTCCATCC
>CAUYON010068032.1:0-14947 GCA_963573935.1 Arctocebus calabarensis | reverse complement strand
TTGTTAACATTTTCAGCTATTTCTTTTCCTAAAGTTTCATAGTTCTCTTTATAGAGATCTTTCACATCCTTTGTTAGGTAAACTCCCAAATATTTCATCTTCTTTGGCACTACTGTGAAAGGAATAGAGTCCTTGACTGTTTTTTCAGTTTGGCTATTGTTGGTATATATAAAGGTTACAGATTTACGGGTGTTGATTTTGTAGCCTGAGACATTGCTGTATTCCTTGATCACTTCCAAAAGTTTTGTAGTAGAATCCCTGGTGTTTTGCAGACATACCAGACAAGATTTTTTAAAAGACAAAAATAAGGAGGGTTATATAATAATCTTGATGTAATTATCTTAGGAGATGCCAGCCTGGGACTAGACAGACAAGTGGCTGGGCAGATGTGCTTGCAGAAGTATTTTTTGTGTAAGGTTGCCATGGTTTTTGTGCAAGGTTGAGGTTTTTGTGGTGTTCTTTGTAATCAGGAGTATAAATGTGAGAACTCTCTTTCTGGCCTTCCCTGGCTCTGATTCCATTTTTACATGACAACTTTCACAAGACCCTGCTTTTCTTTTCTTTCCTCTCTCAAGTCCTTATTCAGTACTCGACACTCTCACCAGACTGATCCCCACTGCCAAGGCAGGCCTCTTGCACAAAGAGGAAGACACTTGGCAGTCTTTTCCTTGAGTGGCCTGAAATCCGATTGATTTGAAACCCAAATGGAGTTATTTATGTATCACATTCTACCCGCCCTACTGCCAGGACCCTGAACAAGTCCCCTGTTAAGCCAGAGTAATCCTCAATGATGCCTTCTCTGTATTTGTTCAAGACAACCGTCCTTAGTGTAAAAAAATGCCCGGATTTTCCATCCTCTGGCCAATGGAAGGTTGTTACCCAGAGCCATGGTAAGGAGCAAAGTGCCATCTTCGATGCAGTTATGGTTTGCAGTGGCCACCACATCCTACCTCACATCCCACTGAAGTCATTTCCAGGTGAGACGGGTGCCGAGACCCAGCTTTTTGAAGTAGGGCCAGGCCTTTGAGGAGCAGTTGGGATTGGTGGGCGGGCTTCACTGCTGCAACTGAATGCAACTCTGAGACTGGGAGGGAGCTGGAAAGATGAACGGCTCCCAACACAGCCTTTGTTTCGATTGACCTGTTTAGGTCTTCATTACTCAGACTGCTCAGCTCATATCCTCCAAGGTCACTAAGTTTTCCCCAGAATTTCAGAGAATTCTCATCCAAGCTGGTTTTCTGTTGGAGAGGACTTTTTAGCCATGTGCCTGGCTTGGCTTTTGTCTATCCTACCAAAACCTGTGAGCGTTTGGAAGGCTGGACCTTACAGACATTTCCTCACTGCGATGCTCATGGAGAGGAAATATTATGGAAAGGTTCTAGAAAGAAATGCTCCTATAGGTTAGTGGTGGGGAAAGGCATGCAAGAATAGAACCTTGCATCCATCTGTTCTGGTGCCCTCCAACACCCCCCACCCCCCCCCCACACACACACACGCTCACAGGACACGCTTTCAAGGCTCTTAGGGAAACATTTAACACAGTGTTTCATCATGCGTGCCTCACATTACAATCACTTGTGAAGCCTGGATCACTTCTACAATCACTTCTACAGCCCAGATGCCCAGGGCTCCAACCTCCCAAGATTGAAATACTATAGGGTAGGGCTAGGTCAATTAAAGTTTGCTCAAGTGATTTTAATACATGTATACAGACAGGTTTGAGATCTGCTAATCTAAAGCGGTGGTTCTCAGACAGAATCACCTGCAGAGCCTCTCAAAATTCAAATTGCTGGGCCACTCCTCCAGTATTTCTGATTTAGTAGGTGCTATGCCTTGAATGTCCCCTGCCCCCAAAAAAACAACTCATGTTGACTCCCCAGTGCGGCAGTATGGAGAGGTGAGGCCTTTAGGAGGTGGTTGGATCATAAAAGCTCTGCCCTTGTGGATTAATGGATTAATCTATTCATGACTTAATGAATTAAAGGGTTTATAGATGAATGAGTTATCATGGGAAGGAGATGGCAGTTTTATAAGGAAAGGAAAAGACACCTGAACATAGCACTTTAGCTCACTCAGCCCCCTTGCCAGGTGACCTCAGGACCCTTCCGGGCATTGCCACCAGCAAGAAGGCTCTCATCGACGCAGCCCTCGACCTTGGACTCCTCAGCTTCCATAACTATAAAGAAATAAATTCCTTTCCTTATAAAACACCTGGCTGTAGGTATTCTCTTAAGAGCAATAGAAAATGGGCTAAGAGAAAAGGTCCGGCATGAGGCTGAACATATGCATTTCTAACAAGTCCTAGAGCAGCGGTTCTCAACCTTCCTAATGCCACAAACCTTGAATACAGTCCAAAGGGGTTGCGACCCACAGGTTGAGAACCACTGTCCTACATGATGCTGAGGTTGCTTGCCATGAGACAACACTTTAAGAACCAATAATTTAAAGATTCTTCCAAGTAACCGCACTATCAACAGTAAATACTTTACTAAAGTCGTGTCTTCCAGGGAAATGTTATAGCAATAACTAAGAAAGGACAGAGAGAAGCTTGTCTGAAATCAACAACCAAACAGTCACCAACTGGCTGCAACATGGAAACCACCCCTCATCTCTTGTATGTCTGGCTTTCAGCTTATTTTAGTTTTCGTTGGCTTTTTCAAAATAAGAATGCTAGATATTATTCTAATTATTATATAATTACAATAACAGCATGTCATAATATACTTAAGAAACATTTAAATGAATATTGGCTATGTGATATTAAAGTGTCATCATACAGTTCAAAATAGTATGAGTAGCCAGAAGCCAGCATGTGACTCTGCTGTACCCCACCACCACCTTTTGTTTGTCTCTGATAAATAGCAAGGTGCACGCTCTGAAATCAACTCTTCGTCCTGTACCAAATGCACAGTCCCTAACTTTTCTTATTTGCTTCATACTTTGAGTTTGCCGGTTGGCCTTGTTGGTGTGATTCCTGAGGGGAAGCGGCAAAACGAATGATTGACTCCAGAAGGGAAGAGTTTGACCATGCAGTTTTCTTTCAATTACCTTGACATGGTGCCTCAGATGTTCACAGCCTTCTCTCTTCTTTTCCCTGAAGGTATCGAGAAGTTCAAAGGCCAATATTTCCATAGCCGCCAGTACAAGCACCCAGACGGATTTGAGGGGAAACGCATCCTGGTGATTGGAACGGGAAACTCGGCCTCAGATATTGCTGTTGAGCTGAGTAAGAAGGCTGCTCAGGTGCGAAGCACTCTGCTTAACTTGGGCCTCAGGGTGGAGGAAGGAGGAAAGCGGAAGGGAACCCCAGCTGTATAATCAAGGCTCCATTGCTCACTGACTGCCTGGTGCCCTTGGGTCAGTGGTTCTCAACCTTCCTAAGGCCACGACCCTTTAACACACTTCCTCATGTTGTGGTGACCCCCAACCATACAATTATTTTCGTTGCTACTTCATAACTGTAATTCTGCCACTGTTATGAATCGTAACGTAAATATCTGATATGCAGGATGTATTTTCATTGTTACAAAGGAGTCGCAACCCACAGGTTGAGAACTGCTGCCTTGGGTGGTATCATAGAAAATCTAGAAGTCTAGAAGTCAAAAAGGTAGAATTTACCTCCCAACTGTGTCACTAACAAGCCATGTACCCTAGAGTGAATCATCTCACTTCTCTGGGCAATAGGTCCCTCATTTTTAAAATGGGAACTTTTGACCAGATGATTTTCAGTTTAAAAGGCCTTGTTCCTAGCAGGGGAATTAATGAGGTATTGATCTGTTCCTATCATGAGGGCGGGGTGGGGGCGTGCCTTTTAGTAATTTAGTGCATATTTCAATTACATTTGAAATGTAGATGATCCTCAGTTACCCAAATTTCATGAAAAGAAAGATTAAACAGAAGGTAAGACTCCCAACTAAGACCATAGATATTCGGGTGCCCCCTAAGGCCTTCCAACCACTGTTGTCTTGGCTCCTGTTCAAGAATGACACTAGCTGACCTCCTCAAGGGTCAAACATGAGAAGATGCTCACAGAAATGGTTGGGAATAGGAGAAAATAAATCCTCTCTGGAAGGGCAGACCTAGGCAAAGATAGGAGCACAGCCCAGGGTCCCTCTCGGCAGGGCTGCAGCACATCCACTTATAATCACACCAGCCCCCTCAGCCTGGGCTCTCTGGCTACACAGGCCTCCCACGGCCACATCCACAACCAGCAAACAATTCCTGCACTGCATCTCGCACATTCAGGGCTTGAGATGCCCAGTAGCAAATTCAATAAATACACATGGCATCTGCCCAGCAGGTGAATGAAGGGGTTACACGGAGAGCTGTCGGAGTCACCTATCAATCAATATTGCTCAGTGCCAACCTGGGGATAGAGCAGGGCACCAAGACCAGAAAGAGAATTATTACACCTGAGAAGTCTTCACCTTTTCTTGTGAAAAGAAATCACTTCTCATTTTTCGAAGCTGTAAGAGCTCAGTGTGAACAAGTGAGGCAGGCCGGGCATGGTGGCTCAGGCCTAGAATCCCAGCACTTGGGAGG
The DNA here is from genome assembly GCA_963573935.1 of Arctocebus calabarensis. NCBI lineage: Eukaryota > Metazoa > Chordata > Mammalia > Primates > Lorisidae > Arctocebus > Arctocebus calabarensis. The sequence goes on along the minus strand of CAUYON010068032.1, from coordinate 10,405 downwards.
CCAAAGCAGGTGGATTGACTAAGCTCACGAGTTTCAGACCAGCATGAGCCAGAGTGAAAACTCCATCTCTAAAAAAATAGCCAGGCATTGTGACGGGCACCTGTAGTCCCAGCTACTTGAGAGGCTGAGGGAAGAAGATTGCTCCAGCCCAAGAGTTTGTGGTTTCTGTGACCTAAGATGCCATGACACTCTACCAAGGGTTACCAAGTGAGACTCTGTCTCAAAAAAAAAAAAAAAAAAAATGAACAAGTGAGGAGGCACCAGCTATAGAAGCTTGGAGCAGGGCAGAGCAGGGAAGTGGGAGGCAGCAGTCCCAGGCTCCTTCGTGCTGGGAACACCTGCAGAGCTTCAGGAAGGAGTGTGGCAGGGCAGAGTGACAGGAGCTGACACAGCAGCCAGCCAAGTGAAGACCATCCTGGACCATTACCTGTTGTCAGGTCAGTCCTTGGACTTAGAACAGATCTGCCAAAGATACCAAATCTTGGATTCTGAGAGCCAATTCCTTACAAGGAGCTTGCCATGTCAGAAGCCTGGTTATGGGGCCACATTCATGATTAAGAAATACCCTAGCAGGGGCGCCTATGGCTCAGTGGGTAGGGCACCGGCCCCATGTACTGAGGGCGGCGGGTTCAAACTCGGCCCCGGCCAGCTAAAGCAGCAATGACAACTGCAACAACAACAACGAAGAAAGCTGGGCATTGTGGCGAGCGCCTATAGTCCCAGTTACTCAGGAGGATGAGGCAAGAGAATCGCTTAAGCCCAAGAGTTTGAGGCTGCTGCGAGTTGTGATGCCATGACACTCTACTGAGGGCAACAAAGTGAAACTCTGTCTCAAAAAAAAAAGAAAGAAAGAAAAAAAACTAACTTAGCTATATTTTGGTACTTTATAGCTCCTTTAAACAATCTTTTGCATGGAGTGTCTCTTCAGTATTTATTGGAGCACTGGCATAAATCTACAATTATGACAACACCTTTTCCACAGAGTAATACACACTCAAACCTTCTGCGAAAAGACTCACAGAGGCTTTACAGGAACTATGTATGCAAGGAACAGAACCAGGTGCACGTGCAGTGCTGGGAATTACAAAGCGAACTCATTGAAACCCCAAGGGCGCCTTGTTTTATTAACCAAAATTCACTTTCATAAGGATACGGTCCCCCTCTGCTATAATCCAAAAGCACCACTCGAGGTACTCTGGGTCAGCCACACACTTCCCACCAAAACCCAGATCTCTGGCGCTGGGCCGGAAGCATGCATCCCAGAGAAAGCAGGCGGGGCCCAAATTCCCAGGCGCATCTCACAGTGGCAGCTGGTGGAGCTCGCCAGGATAGACACCCCGGCCGAGGAAACGTCAGAGCAGAAAGAGTAAATAAAAGGGGCAGAACACCCAAGTTGAAATAAGGGTTGATCCTAAAGAAGAAGGGGGAAAGCAACAGAAAGGAACACTAAGGGGACTATGTCAGTAAAGCTCGTTACCTAACCAAATCAAGGTGGAGCCAGCATACGGGGAACAGCAAGGGCGGCGCCTGTGGCTCAGTGAATAGGGCGCCAGCCCCGTATACGGAGGGTGGCAGGTTCGAACCCTCCGGCCCCAGCCAAACTACAATAAGGAGAACAGCAGGGAAAATTCAGTATATACCACACGTGGACCAGCAACACAGAATGTTTGGCATAAGCACTCCTTCACAAGCTAAGGCATTAAGGCCCTGCCCCACAAAATTTGTCTCCAAATTCTGGCTTACTCCAGATGTGAGGTACTGTATGCAACCCCTCCTCTCCAGCCTAAATTTACAAAAATCATAACAGCTAGTAGCACTTATCACTTGTCAGGCAATATTCTAAGCATCTTTTATATAATTTTACAATAGAATTTATATATGTTTATATACATAAAATAAAGATATATAATATGTACAATAATGCCATGAGGTAGGCACTGTTATTACCATCATTTTACAAAGAGAGAAACTGAGGCACAGAGAAATTGAAATAACTCACTCAAGGCAACACAGATAGTAAGTAGAGGGACTGAGATTCAAACCCAGGCAGTCTGGATCCAAAGTACATGATCTTAACCTCTAAAGTGAATTGGTTTCCGTGTAAGTGAATCTATGTAAGTGTTGTATCAAGCCTTAAACAACAAAACTCATCTGATGGTATGTAAAAACTGAGAAATAATTCAAACATGCAAACATGCTTTGGGATAATGAGAGAATATTATTTCTGAGAAGAGACTTAAATATACATTTTTTTTGGTTTGTTTGTTTGTTTATTTTTGAGCCAGAGCCTCAAGCTGTCACCCTGGATAGAGTGCCATGGCATCACAGCTCACAGCAACCTCCAATTCCTGGGCTCAAGCGAGTCTCTTGCCTCCGCCTCCCAAGTAGCTGGGACTACAGGCGCCTGCCACAACACCTGGCCATTTTTTGGTTGCAGCCGTCATTATTGTTGGGCGGGCCCGGGCTGGATTCGAACCCGCCAGCTCGGGTATACGTGGCTGGAGCCTTAGCCCATTGAGCCACAGGCGCCAAGCCTAAATATACATTTTGAAAACAAGAGAAGTCAGGCAGAGTGGGGCATGCCTGTAATCCTTGGAAGGCCAAGACAGGAGGATTGCTTCATGTCAGGAGTTCGAGACCAGCTTGAGCAAGAGTGAGATCCCATCTCTACTAAGAATAGAAAAAATAGCAGGGCATTGTGGCAGGCACCTGTAGTCCCAGCTACTTGGGAGGCTGAGGCAAGAGGATCGCTTGAGCCTAGGAGTTCAAGGATGCTGTGAGCTTTGATGCCACAGCACTCTGCCCAGAGTGACAGAGTGAGACTCTGTCTCAAAAAAGAAAAAGAAGGAAGGGAGGGAAGGAGACAGAGAGAGAGAGAGAGAAAAGGGAAATCTTAGTAAATAAGGTAAAGAACACATCTGTACATCTGAAAGGAAACTTAGATGTACACATTAAGAGAAAGGGAATCATAGTATATATTCAAAGTTTTTAGCTTTTAAAATACATAACAAAGTTCTCTTAAGTATGGAGGAAAGGTGATTTCCCTTGTTACTCTGCCTCCAGGATTATATAGACGCGTACATTTCTGCTTGCACAGTCCCTAGGTTATAATCATACACTTCTAAGAATTATAATCATTCACCTGCACTATAAAAGAAACTTACTGGTGTAAATGTCACTGGGTACACACCTTTTAGGGAGTATTTCACTTTGAGATCAATTATCTTTCAAATTGAAACTCAGTAAATTCTAGGGCCACACTCAGAATTATCACACATAAAGGGACAATGCCGGCTCGGCACCTGTGGCTCAACGGGCTAGGGAGCCAACCACATACATATGAGCTGACGGGTTCAAATCCAGCCCGGCCCGCCAAACAACGATGATGGCTGCAACCAAAAAATGGCCGGGCATTGTGGTGGGTGCCTGTAGTCCCAGCTACTTGGGAGGGGGAGGCAGGAGACTCGCTGGAGCCCAGGAGTTGGAGGTTACTGTGAGCTGTGATGCCACAGCACTCTATTCAGGGTGACAGCTTGAGGCTCTGTCTCAAAAAAAAAAAAAAGGGACAATGCCCTAATTTGAACTTCATTCTTTTTTGCTTCCTAGGTCTTTATCAGCACCAGGCATGGTGCCTGGGTCCTAAGCCGAATCTCTGAAGATGGCTATCCTTGGGACACGGTGTTCCACACCCGATTTAAATCTCTGCTCCGAAACATCCTGCCACGGACAGTTGTAACATGGATGATGAAAGAACAGATGAATAAGTGGTTCAACCATGAAAATTATGGTCTTGAGCCTCAAAACAAGTAGAGTCATTTTACTTTTTTGTGGTATACTCATTGGTAAGCAAGGTTGTCTGAAGGTGGCTCTCTTTATAAAGATTCAAATTGTTTAACATGGTGGTTCAAACTACAGCCTAGCAGTATGAACATGACATAGGTCTTGGATCTCAAGTTCCAAATTTTTTTGGTAAGCCTTTTAAAAAAATACTTATGAAGATGAAGCAGAAGTGTTACGAGCTACTCCAGAAAGCAGAACTAGGGGGAAACTTCCTACTTCCCGGAGTTGTCCAATATCAGAGAAAGCTGCTTTACGTGACCATGACCTTCCTTTCAGAGGGATGGAGAAGACACGTGTAATTCTCCATTCTAATCATTTTTGTTGCTTCTAACTCTATACCTTGAAGAGTTTTCTATGGGCAGACTTTAAGAACATAGTCCTTTCCCTTTGGCAGAAAAACAAATCTTTGCTGGTCTCAAAGTTACATGAAGTCAGACAATTCATGAACGCATCCTGGAAAAAGTACTACATCCCTCGCTGCTGAGTAGGACTGCAGTCACCTTCAAAGTGCTCCCCTTGGCCATCTGGTGACCGAAGTGATATTCAGCAGTGAGGGATGTAGCACTTTTTCTAGGATGAGTTTGTAAACTTAATTGTCCACCTTTCATAGATCATTGATATGGCAAGCACAAGGAAACACTACCGATACTTACTTTGCTTTGGTTGACACAGTCTCCTTCTCTTAAAAAACAAAAACCAAAAGAAAACAAAAAACAGAAAATCAGTAGAATCTTTGACTAAAAACCCAGTGACTGATGTATTCTGATATCTAATACATGTGCCGTGGATTGTCTTATTTTTTTAAAAAAAGAAAATATTCTGAAATCCACAGAAAGAGAAACTCCAGAAAAACAAGCAGATTTTGTATCAACATCCATGCTATCATAAACAGATACTCTATGGATATTTTGGATTAACAAATATCACCAAACCTAACTTTATACATTAATTTTCACAATGATTTCTTAGTAGGTTTAAAAACTAGTAGAAACCTCAAATATTTTCTTTCTTTCCTTTGATAAGATAGTTATTAAATAAAACAACAAAATAACTAAAGCTAGATAACATAAAAATGGTAGAAACACAAATAGTATAATAAACACCAGACTACTCAAGGATTGACCCTAAGCACAGACATTTTGTCTAAGCTCTTGGAGATACTTTGTTCTTTGAAGTATCTTTGACACACGTCACCTACATGCTTTCTATTATTTATTTGGGGGAGATATTTGTGACATGAGAATTAAGTTAGGAAGTAAGGGTTGGGGTAGACCAACTAGTCAAGTTAGAGTTTTATGAATATTTGATAAACTCTTATTTTCAGAGCCACCCCCAAACATCAAGAAGATTCAAGTAAATGGTCCTTCTAAGTGTTTTTTCTCTGTGTCTCAGGTACCTTATGAAAGAACCTATACTAAACGATGATCTTCCAAGTCGTTTGCTCTATGGAGCCATCAAGGTGAAATCTAGAGTGAAAGAGCTCACAGAAACGTCCGCCATCTTTGAGGATGAAACAGTGGAGAAAGACATTGATGTCATTGTCTTTGCAACAGGATATACTTTCTCTTTTCCCTTCCTTGAAGAATCACTTGTTAAAGTAGAAAATAACATGGTCTCACTGTATAAATATATTTTTCCACTTCACCTCAAGAAGTCAACCCTTGCATGCATTGGTCTCATCCAGCCCCTGGGTTCTATTTTCCCAACTGTTGAACTTCAAGCTCGTTGGGTGACAAGAGTTTTCAAAGGTGAGTGCGTGGACAGGTGTGTGACCAAGGGTTTCAGACCTATAAAGTTTGCTCAATATTGATCAGAAGTTTGCCTCAGATAAGAAGGCTTCCAAGAAGTTAGACAATTTTGGCTTCTCTCACAAGATTAACATTCTAAAAAGTTAGTGATGAATTCATAGGATAACAAGTATAGTAATTTATAATAATAATAAGTTCCTTCAATCATTCCTTTAAAATATTAGACAATTCAGAGAATTTCAACTAGCATAAAGTTAAGTACCTGTTAACCTTTCTTTGAATCATGAGAGGTAAGTTTAAGAAGGAAAATGTCTATGTCTCCTGTATGATATTTGTAAATTCCCCAGAATATGTGCAAATCAAGAAACCTAGGACCTCATCCATACTTAAATCCAAATTAAGTCCTAATACCTCAGCAGCTTAACCTCACAAATCCTCACAAGTTTGTAAAATGATTGAGAAACTTCCTTCTGAGCATCTATGTAGCACTTCATGCCCTCAGACGGCTGTTATCGCCCTATCTCCAGGGTTCAATTCTGCTCAACGAAAATTCGTTGAATACCTAGCCCTCTGCTGGGACTTGGTAAGACAGAGAGAAATTTAGAAAGATCATCTCAAAAAACGTGGCAAATGCTTTAATCGAGTAATGCCTACAGTGCTCTGAGAAGAGAAAGAGCATGCACCAGGGTGGGATAAGGAGGGCAAAATGGTCAAGGAAAAGTTCTGGATGACTGTGTATCTCAGATGCAGGAAAGGGGATCTCCTGGGCAAAAGCACAGGGGCTGCCTATGGAGAGATGCAAGCTATTTGACACAGAGCATGATGTATGGAGACCACTCTTGGAGAAGAAGGGGACAGGACATGGGAACTTTATAAGACATCTGTGCTAAGAAGCTTGGGTTATGAAATGTAAGTCAGTGCTTCCTAAATCTGGCTACAAATAAAAATCATCTGGTGGACCCTGAGGGATCCTGATTAAGTCTAGTCTGAGGACTTGGATTTTGCATTTTACAGAACTCTTCAAACAAAGGCACCAATAAAGAATTATTAACAAGAAGCAGGCATTATCAGATTTATGCTTTAGGCATAAGGCATCAGTAGTGTGGAATATAGATTTGAAGGGGAAGAGGCTGAGAATGGATGCTCAGACAGGAAAGAAGCCTTCTGCTAGTCTATATTTACATACAGTGCGATCCGGGCCACGCCAGAGAGACAAAGTGGAATAGATGATATACACATAGAAATAGTTAAGGATAAAATCAGTGGGACTTGATGATTTTTTCAATGTGTAAAAATGAGAAAAATAGAGGAACCAAGGAAGACTTGCAGATCTCTGGCATTAAAAACTGGGAGACGATAGAGCCGTGAGTAGAGAAGGAGTGTACAGTAGAAGATGCAGGTCCAGACAGGAGGGTCAGTGTGGAATCTGAGTTGGACAACTTGACTCTGAGATGTCTAATGGCTAGCCATATTGTAGGGGGGCTGGATGTTTTTCAACACATCTGAAGTTCAGGGAACACTTGTGGACAGCAGATGGAATCATGAACATGCAGTACTAACTCTTGCATCAATCTACTTTGTCTATCACCACTGTCCCTCCATAGTTTGGGTCACTCTCATCTCTCACTGGGTTTACTTCAACAGCCTCTTAACTGGTCTCCCTAACTTTAGGCTTGCCTCCCTGGACTCCATTTTTCTGAATTCAGAAACCTGACAGATCTTCCCAAAGGGCAAGTCTGAGCTTGCCACCTCATGAAGATCTCTCTCCCATGGCTTCCTATCACCTTCAGGATAGAGCCCAACCCAGGATAGAGGCTTCCAGCATCTCCTCTTAGCCCTCTCCACTTACAGACTCCTCTGGGCAGCATCACAGAGAAAATGCTATGGCAGTGATGCCCTCTGGGGGTCAACAACCCAGCAGCCTCAACGGGTACAATGAAGTTAAATGGCCAAAGTTTAATTTTAGAATAAACTACTAGTAAAGCAATGACATTGAATCAAACTTGCTGTTGAAACCAACCTTTTATTTTTTAGGTTTGTGTAACTTGCCCTCGGAGGACACAATGATGGCAGACACTATCGAGAGGACTAAGAAAAAAATTGACCTGTAAGAATGCTTTTTTAAAAATTCTTTACATAGAGCAGTGTTTCTAGAAGTACAGGGATCTACCTACTTACAAGAACCACCTTGCTGCCTAATAGGAATGCAAAGTCCTGGGCTATACAGCCCAGATTCATGGAGTCAGAAGCTCTGTGGATAAGACTGAAAATTTAACATTGTTCTTTGGTTTAAGAACCAACTACTTGAAAATGGGAATCATTGTCCAGGCAAGGAAGCTCATGCTTATAATCCCAGCACTCTAGGAGGCCAAGGCAGATGGATTACTTGAGCTCAGAAGTTCAAAACCAGCCTAAGCAAGAGTGAGACCCCATCTCCTAAAAAAGCTGGGTATTGTAGAGGGCACCTAGGTGTAGTAGAGGGCACCTATAGTCCCAGCTACTTGAGAAGCTGAAGCAAGAGGATCATTTGAGCCCAAGAGTTTGAGGTTGCTGTGAACTATAATACCATGGCACTCTACTGAGGAGGACAAAATAAAGCTCTGTTTCAAAAAAAGATGGGAATCATTTAATTGATCATTTAATTCATTGTTCTTCATTTAATTTCATTTTAGTTTAATACAATGCCCAGGTCTGATTTCATTATCGTCTCAGGCCACCCACACTCTTTGGTTAGAGAGGGAATGGGATGGGAAGAGTGGTGGTGACAGAAGCTTAAATACCTATGGAAAGTTAGCAGGAGGATCTCCATCAAAATAAATTAGAAAGGGGTTGGCATGAAGGTTCAAGGATTTGTACTTTGTGGCAAGGAGGAATGGGGCTCAACTGTGATGTAGCACCCTTGGGAAGCTGATGGGGGGCCTTACATTAGGTGTAAGGAGTTATCTCATGCTCAAATTCTAATTTATCTAGCACTTACTGAGTATCTAGTATGTGCTCCCCATGCTACAAGATACTTTAGTTATTTAACAAGTAAATACTAAGCATCACCTCTGGGCAAGACCCTCCACTATGCTTTCATATGTATTATCTCATTCATCTTGGCAGCAATGGGGCTACTTGCCGGAGACTTGCAGCTGCTCAATAGCTAACCTGTAACAATCATAGTTATCAACCTCACCGTGGTCCTAGAGCTTCCACGAGTTCATGGCTATTTACTTTAAGGCCTATTCTCAATCTAAGAGATGGGTCTTTGGATGAACTAAATTCACACCACCAGAGATTCATTCAACCCTCACTCATTTATTCACCCATTCCTTCATCCTTTCAACAGCTATCAAATGCCTAACATTCTTATATTAATAATTTAGAATATATTATGAACCTTCCCTTTTTACTTTCTTCATTAAGGTTTGGAAAAAGCCTGAGCCAGACATTACAGACCAATTATGTGGACTACCTGGATGAGCTCGCCTTAGAGATAGGTGCAAAGCCAAACTTTGGCTTTCTCTTGTTAACGGACCCCAGACTGGCTATGAAACTCTGTTTTGGACCTTGCAACTCCTATCAGTATCGCCTTGTTGGGCCTGGGAAATGGGAAGGAGCCAGGGACGCCATCTTCACCCAGAAGCAAAGGATACTGAAGCCTTTAAAGACTCGAACTCTGAAGGCTTCATCTCCTTTCCCAGTTTCTTCTCTGTTGACAATCCTAGGGCTCTTTGCTGTGCTTGTGGCCTTTTTATTCCAACTTCAATGGTTCTAAGCGTTCAGCATAATTCTTTTGCCTTGATTATCTCGCCAATCAGTACTTCTTAAAAGAAAGAAGATGATTAAAAATAAAATATCAAATCTACATTCTAATGATACATTTTTAGAGTTAGGAGAAATAAGAGGGGTCATGGTGGAGGATTCCCAGAATTAGGTCTATGTTCAAAATTAAAATTGAATTATGAAATTTCTAGGCCATTCCATCCTTACCTCAGTTCAACAGATTTTCCAAAACGTGTCATAAAATAACACTGGCCCCAGGTAGCCGTGTGCTCCCATCCTTGACAGAGGGAGCTGTGTGGGCAAACAGTAGAATCACACAGAATGAAAAGCAGTCCCCATGGTTTAGATTACTGGACCATTTAAATTGTGGATAAATGTTTAAAACTCTCGCTCAACCTTCCTGATGCTCTTTCTCTCCAAACTTCACTTAATAACAAAGTTCTCAGGTGTGAGGTCACGTTCCGTTCACTTGGCAGGGGATCATTCAAAACGACTAGGGAAAAAAAATGAGAGGACAGACTTGGAAAACAATAACATTACTCAGACAGACTTTTAGGCCTCATAGTAAAAGCGAAGCAAATAGTCACATTTCCTATATTTTGGCAGAAGCACTTCTGGAAAAAATTAAAAAATAAACATGTTCTCATAGCTAGCCAATAAATATATACATAGATAATGGTTATAGGCCAGAGGCTGTGCTATGTGCATATCATATATATTATTCATTCAATTCTCACAATAACTCTGTGAGATGAGTATAGCTGTTATACCCATTTTATAGGTGATGAAACTGAGATTCAGAGCAACTGGGTAACATGTCCAACAACACACAGCTGGTCTTGTGATGCAACTGGAATGGGAATCCTCGTTTATTGGAGTCTAGAACTGAAGATGAAAACCTTGCCCCACGGGAGGAGCCAAGATGGCGGTCTGTAGCCAGCTTTCTGCAGACGCTCCTGTCCAGAAGGAGAGTTAAAGGACAGAAATTTGGCGAGAAAGCCAACGGTTTGGAGCTGAGCCAAGAGACAAGGTCGAGGAACACACATCAA
>CAUYON010068030.1:0-11228 GCA_963573935.1 Arctocebus calabarensis | reverse complement strand
TTTATTTATTTTTTTTGAGACAGAGCCTCAAGCTGTCGCCCTGGGTAGAGTGTCGTGGCATTACAGCTCACAGCAACCTCCAATTCCTGGGCTCAAGCGAGTCTCCTGCCTCTGCCTCCCGCCTCTGCCTACAGGCGCTTGCCACAACTCCCAGCTTTTTTTGTTTGGGTTGTAGCCGTCATTGTTGGTTGGCAGGCCCAGGCTGGATTCGAACCCGCCAGCTCAGGTGTACGTGGCTGGCACCTTAGCCCACTGAGCCACAGGCGCCGAGCCCGAAACTAAACTTTTAAATGTTTATCTTAATGTGCCATCCTGTTTTGGTACTCATCCCCCTCTAATAAAAAGCCACTTCATTCTTCCAGTTGGTTACACCAAAAACCATGACTTAATTCCTAATTCCTTTTCTTATCTTGTACCTCATATTCAATCCCTCAGTGAATGTTGGTCTCATATTCAAACTGTATCTAGAACCTGACTACTTATCTCCCCATGTCTAACTTATAACTTTGATCCAAATCATTGTCATCTCAGTGCATTAGCTACTGAATAGGTCTCACCTTCCATTATGACTCCTCATATCCTCAACACATCAGCCACAGAAATCTTTATAACAAAATTGGGCCATGTCATTTATCTACTTTCCAATAGCCTCCTATCTTACTCAAAATAAAAGTCAAATTTATGTGGCCAGGCTGACACTGGATATTGCCTGCAGCTCTCCTCTTTGGCACTGTGCAGAAAAGAGGTAATATAGGTAGGCCTGAGACTGTTAGCCTTAGAAAGGTCTACTTGCAAAGTTGACCCTTACCTAGAACCTGGGAACTTAGATTCAAAGAGGATTCTCTCCACTCTAGTAAGTATGTCATTGTGCATACAGTGATAGTACAAACAATATGGTTCCTGCAAAACACTTTGTTTCCAGCAGCCTGGAAAAGCTGCCTACAAGACTAACTTCCCAAATAAACCTTGGGAACTGAGTTTCTAATGAACTTTCCTGGTGGACATTCCTGGACTGATTAAGCACAACTCTACTCATTTTACCACAATTCCTTCCTGGAGTGATTAAGCACATCCAGTGTGATTCCACTGGGAGAGGATTCTAGACTCTCATGCTTGGTTTCCTCTAGATTTCACCTCATGCACCCTTTCCCTTTGCAGTTTTTGTTCTATATCCTTTTACTGAAATAAAATTAGGCATGGTAGACATATGCTTAGTCCCATGAGTCCTCCTACAAAATCATCAAACCTGGGGTGTATTGTCTCAGGAAGTTCTCTTCTTGGGGGTCCTAATGGAGCCACACACCAAACCTTTTCCCTCCTCCTCCTCCCCTCCTTCTAAGGCAGACCCAAAGGATCCGGCTAGCCCCACCCCCAGAAGTTCCCACGAAAAGACTGTAACCTGACAGGCAACCATTGGAATGTGCCACCCCCACGGCCCCATATAAAAGTGGTCTCTAACTGCTCCCTGGCACAGATGTCACCTTTGCACTGCCGAGATGGGTCACCCTCCCCTTTCAATAAACTTGTCCTGAATATCTCCTCTTCAGCCTCATCCCTGGGCATCATCACTTACACCTTTCATCCCTGACCTAAGATTATTAATATTAATAACTCTTCAGTTATTAAACTCTTACCAAACACTTATCACATACCAAACATTGTCCTTCAACCCTACTGAGCTGTACTCTCTAGACCATAGAGAAGATGGTGGGCTTTATTATTTATTTTGTCCCCTTCCTTTGGGACATAGGCTTTTGTGTGATTTAGTTATTTGTATTACTTTTTTCAAACTGATACAGGCTCCATTCTGCTCCAGAACTCCTTCTTCCAAAGGCGTCCATCCCCTTATCAGGAGGCCCTTTCAGGCACGGCCACGTGATAGACCTGCTGAAGAAGAATCATCACAGTGCAGCTGATGCCGTAGTGTGAGCCCCTAAGCCATGAGCCTGGAAAGGAAGCATGCAGGTTCCAATGCCAATTCCATTATAATTTCTTTACAGCTTTACAAAGTGAACAAATGGAAGACTCTCAACACAGAATAGACCTCTTTCTACTTGAGAAGCTTCTTTCATCTCTGAAAGGAGTAAAGGGATATCTTTTTATGGTTTTTATAGCAGATCTTAGAACCTGCTGGTAATAGTAGCCTTTGAAGCAAAATATTCACTCTATAGTATAATGAAGAAAGCCTATAGCTATGGACCATTTCCTACCAGAATCCCAATAGTAAATGTAAAAGGTATTTACTACAAATAGCCTCATGCTGCCAATAACCACTTATGCTATAATATGAATAACTACATAAATCTCCATTTCTATTTTCTTTTCTTTAGAAGACTGTTGTGCCTTTGTAAAAGATCCTAATTTGTCTACCACATGCATTCCTATTTAGGGCTAATCACTGCTCTTTAGGAAAAATATTTCTAAAAGACCTGCAAAAATAATCAAGGAGATGAATGTACTGCTATATGCAAATGGGCTAAAGTAATTTGGATTCTAGTGACTTGAAATATAAAGGTTTAACAAATATATTAAGTGCTATGAATAATTCATTCACCAAATTCCTAAATAGTAAGTTCTGATCACATGAATTTAAAATAATAGCTAGGTTTCTGGATTGAAAACAGCCAGCACTATTTTCAGTAGTGAAAACTTTAAAAGACTATCACAATAAGAAGTACAGATTGAGACTTCTCTATGTTTTGAAATCTCTGCATTAGTTTTCTATTGCTGTGTTACAAATTACCATAAAAGTGGCTGCTTAAAACAATACCCATTTATTGTTCCCAGTTCTGTGGGTCAAAGTCCAGGAGCAGTTTGGGTGGGCTCATTGCCTAGCAGCAGTTCTCAACCTGTGGGTTGCAACCCCTTTGGGGGTCGAATGACCCTTTAACAGGGGTCACCTAAGACCATCCTGCATATCAGATATTTACATTACGATTCACAACAGTAGCAAAATTACATTTATGAGGTAGCAATGAAAATAATTTTATGGTTGGGGGTCACCACAACATAAGGAACTGTATTAAAGGGTTGCGGCATTAGAAAGAGAGAACCACATTCACAATTGAGAACCACATTCATTCAGGTTGTTGGCAAATTCAGTTCCGTGCAGTTGAAAGATGGACGGCCCCATCTTCTTGCTCTATGTAGTCTAGTAGCCACTCTAAGGTCCCAGAAATCACCCACCATTTCCTGCCACATAGCTCCCTTCATCCTCAAAGCCAGCAACTAAAGCTAACTTTGCATCAAATCCTCATGCATCCAATTTCTTTCCAGAAAAAGCACACTCCCTTTTAAGGACCTTGTGATTCTACCTACTATGTCCCTATTTTAAAAACATCATAATAGTGGGGCCTTCATTATATCTGCAGAATCCCTCACAGCAGCACCTTGATTAGTATTTCAAGGATTAACTAGGGAGGTGCATACACACCAGGTGCAGGTGATCTTAGGAGTTATCCTAGAATTCAACCTACTACAAAATTCTAATGCAGCATTTCATAAAGTACCAGATTTTCTAAAGTCATCTTTGAGAGTAATATGAAACAAGAATACTCTCTTTGTACTCATAAGCTGGCCCTTTGCACCTGTGTTAAAAACAGAACCGAAACTGGGTAAAGCCTAAGTCTGTTGCACAATGGGAATCATTTTTCATGTTCTAAAATTTCCTTCTAACTTCACATTTTCTTATTTCCTCTATGTTCCTCACATTTTTCTCATTTGCTCTATCAGCCTTACCAATAATTTATGTCTTTTTTTCTTCTTGTATTCTTTTCTCCTCTCGTTTAATTAGTAATCAAACTTAATTGACTGCAAAACATATGGATAACTTCCTCTCACAAATGAGCACTGGGAAGAAACACTGTCAACCAAAATAAAGGTGTGGGACAGCCCAGGGATGTTAGAAGTGTGGTAGGTAATGAGGAAGATGCACCTGGAAATTAGAGTGACAATAATACTGCTGATGGCAAGAGTAACTCATGGTTCCGTTCCTAGTCAGAAAAGATTTTTAGGTACCAAGTTTTGACAAAATTATTGAGTGTTACCAGAGAAACACTCAATTGTTGATTTTCTCAAATCCAATTTTTTGAAAAAAGTAAAACTGTTTAATTTTTAATTCTTCATCTAGACCATGACATGCATTTTCCCCATTTTTACCTGTCAGATTTGTCCCATTTATAATAAAGTATCATCATGGGGAAATCAAGAGTTCAATCCTTCAGTTCTTTCTATTTCATCACTTTTAATCTTTAGCAAAATCTAAAATAGTCACCACAGATTGACCAGAAAGTCTATTCTTTTACCTAACTTCAAATTGGTCAGTCAAAAGTTACATTGAGTGATTAGTCTAATAGTCTATTATTCGACATCTACCTTGCAATATTAGAGGTATAAAACTATAACCTATGTGGGTACATTATGACTTGAGTTATTTAGAAATCAAGCAAATTATTTTATAAGTTAATTTTAAAATAGATAAATTTTCACATCCCATAGTAAAGCCTAAAACTTTACTGCCGAATTTTGCTGCCAAATTTTAAACTCTTGAAGATAGTCCCCTTTGATGGAATCCAGGACACAGAGTACCATTTTGTTCCACATCTTCCCTTTTAATTCAATGTCCATGGAAAAAGCTTCAAAAAAGGGCACTTCCTCTTAGAATAGGTCATGTTCTACAAAGCAAAGCAAAGCAAAAACCCAGTTTCAGTGATTTTCATGTAGAAGCTCAGATATGCAAAACCAGTAGTATAGTTGACCCAATTATTTTAAAAACTAAGAGAACATACTTAATGCTTCCAAGCTAGCTGACTATACTTTTCATAGAACATGGACCTCAGGGTCAGAGGTCCATGCAATAGGGACCTCTACAATAGGGACTAGTTTACTTATATTTCGTTTGTAAACTGGAACCAATATCGCTCATATGTTAATGTTATAAAATAAAATTAAATAGATAAAATTCTTATTGAGGTTCATGGCATAGCATAAATGCTAAATCATCATTATATTACCAGTAAAGACAATGAAACACAATTTGTAATATTTGATGGGATAGTTAAATATTTCTTCATATAGCAATCTGGGTTTTTATAAGCAAATCAGCAGCTATTTTTTCTGAACTTGTGTTTTCACTACAAGTGTACACCAACCTACTGGTAATTTATGTGCTGATACTTTACTATGAACTGGAAGGTCAAGTCAATAACTCATATAAAAGTGTATTTGTGAGGGTTAAAGTTGGAGTTGCTCTTTTAGTTGACTTATTTGATATCCTGAACAGTATGGAACAATCATCTCTATCAAAGAGTTTTAGTACCTTGCTGCTAATTCTGCCCCAGTTTCCTACTGGTATAATAATAAATTATTACAAACCAAGTAGCTAAAACAGCACAACTTTATTATCTTGTAGTTCTGAAGGTAAAAAATCTGGCATGGGTCTCACTGGACTAAAAAGTCAAGCTATTAGTAGGGTTGGCTCTTTCTGGTTGTATTATGCTAATATTAGAATTGCTTTCTTTCTATAAGCAAATAACAATAAACAGGGCACGAAGTGGAGATGCTTGTTGAACTTCAGAAGGAGACAAATCTAAACATTGGGTTAATCCCTCCATGAAAAAGGACCCACCATCACATCATTTCAGTGAAAGAAATTGATTTAAAAAAAAAAGTCTTTGGACGGCACCTGTGGCTCAAAGGATTAGGGCATCGGCCCCATATACTGGGGGTGGTGGGTTCAAACCCAGCCCTGGCCAAAAAAAAAAAAAAAAAATCTTTGTGCCTGAAAGTAACATACTTGAACTATAATCATTGTCTATGAAGACTGCTATTACTTTTCTTAATTTACAAAGAGAGGATTGTCAAATAGAAAACTTTGATGTTAGACTCTTTCTTCTCAGCTATAGCTAAAGCATACATTCATTTGTGAATAGCACAAGTTAAAGCCACAAACATGAATAAAACCAAGCTAACACAGTGGAATGTTAGTAGGAAAAATCATATGTGAAGCATTTGGAGAAATTTCTAATATTTAACTAAGCAGAGAAAACACTCGATGAGTCTGGAAAGCGAGAGAAGATGGTAACAAGTTTTAACACAAATATTGTAAGTGGTTACTATGAGCCTGGGGTACCACATTAGCTAGAAGGATACTATAGTAATTAAGATCTACAGTCTTGTGAGGAAACATACACATAACAAGTAATTTTTACATATTATATTGAGTTGATTTCAACTTAAACTCATAGTAGTTGGAAGTCTATTTTCAGACTGTCATAAAGACACAAGGTTCATTGCCTTAATGCCATTATAATTTCATGGTCTCCAATCTAAACAAGATCAATGTCAGCTTGTTTTCCCTTCCTTCTCATAAACTAGTTCAAGCCTGCTCTTCATCCTTATCTGTAAATCAGGGATACTAAAAGTAACTAAGCCATGGGATTATTTTGAGGATTAACTGAATTATTTCATGCAAAATTGCCCAGCAAATAGGCAAGTTCATACAGTTCAAAAAATGTTTGCTGTTATCATTATTATTCTCAAACCTGACTCTTGGTTCCATTTTCTCTCAGGTTTTCCTCAGCTTTACAGGGAAAATAAGGCATCAGCCTGAAAGTCCCCCAGTATTCTGACACGAACCCCAAAAAGTCACCTGTGTCTGTTTGTTCTTCTTCCTTGCACCTTTTTCTTACTGAGGGCCAATCATGCCATTAGGTATCTAAAATCTCTTCTCTTTTTTGAAACTGAATCATCTTCTGTCATTCCATCTCAACACATGCTAACCCATCAATAGTTGAGCATGTTCAAGTCCCACCCTCCTCATAACAAATGCTTTTATGAATTTGTGTTCCTCCCATGTATTGTCTTCCTCTCTCCCACTTTATGTGCCCAATGCCCCAAAGCATATTCTATGTCTCTGTCCTCATTTCCCATTTCTCTTCAGTCCCTCACAATATGGCTCCTACCTTAGCAGTTTCCACAAGAATCTGAGCCATTACTAAGTTCATTAATAACTATCACACCACTAAATATCATGATTAGCTTTTAATTTTTACTGTAGTTGATCAGAAACTTCTGTAGTTTGCAGAAGTTGATATCATTACTTATGTTATATCAAGTTTTATGCAGAAAAAATTCCTTTATTTAAAAAAAATCAATCCCCCTCTTCTCCTGTTGTGTTACACCACCCTACATACAGTTCCCTCCTACCTAAGTATCAGAGTCCTTTCCTGTTCTTTTTTTTCATCCCTTAAAGAGGGTGCCCTGGTCTCCACTTCTCTTACTCTAAATATTCTTCTGGAAAAAGTTTATCTACTTCTGCACCTTTAATGATTATCTACTTGCTGGTCTTGCCAAACCCACAGCTAATGTCGAGATAATTCCTCTGCTCTCCAGATCATTTATTCCACTCTCTGTCAGACATGATCATTTTATACCTCACATGAAGGGGGTTGGAGTTACCAGATAGGGGGTTGATGCAAGGAACAAAGAGGGTTGGCACAGAGTCTGTGCCAGTGGACTGAGGAACTCTGGGAGGAGCCCTCCCAAGCAAACCTTGGGTCCAGGTTTATTATCATAAAACAGGAAAAAGTGATAAAAACTGCTTGTCCAACATCATTAGCGCTGATTAGGGAGGACATGGAGAAGGCCAGATTGAGTGTCTCCACCTTCATTTCTGCAGAACCGAAGACCTTGAGCACAACCTCTGCCTCCAGCAGCAAGAGACCTTTGGAGTGTACAGAGTCTTTACCATGACCATTAGGCCTGGATTGCCACACCTCACATAGACATTTCCCCTTGGAGGCCAGTTTTCTGATCTCCTGCACGCACACAACTCACAGCCCTTCTCATGATTCTCCAGGTCTCTCAAGCAGGAAGCAAGTCTTATACTAACGATCAGGGCTCTTGTTAAGTCAGGTTTATAAGCATCTCCCCCACATCATGGACACCTCAAAATAAGCATGCCTAAAACTGAACTCATTACCTTTCCCCTACCCAATATTATCTCTCTTCCTATTCTCCCTAACTCAGTGAATAGGATGACTGTCCAGCCAGTTACTCAAGGCAAAACCCTGTATATCATCTTTGGGGGTCCATCAACTCTGTGGCTTGCCATCGTAGTTTATCAAAGGCAGTGTCTCCAAACAGTTTTATGGGTTACACTCCCAAGTAGCTTCCATTTTCCTTGTGTGCCACTGCCATTCCTCTGGTGTTAGTTCCCGCGATTTCATGGTTGTATCACGATGATTCCTAATGGGCTGTTCTCCTTCCTGTCTTGCACAACAGCTAATGTTTCACCCTCTGAAAGGAGTTTGACTTTTATAAAATGTAAATATGATCATGTCACTTGTTAATTGGAATATGTGCACAGAGGGAAGCAAAACTCAGTGGAAATCAAGCAGAGGGGCAGAGAGGAGAGAGGATGGGCAAACCCTTACCTGACGGGTACAGGGAACACTCTCAGGCTGATGGACATACTGGAGCATTACAAAAATGATACGTACAATCAAATCATTTGTACCCCACAACATTGGAGAATAAAAAAGCTTGAATTTGACAAATCAATTAAAAATCCCATAGAATACATCTTTAATTATAAATTATATATGTTAAATATATATATATATATGTATTTCTAGAGGGTAACTGAAAATCTTTAATGTGGCTTGTGTAGTCAAAAAAATCATGACAAGTAAAGTAGGTACTTTAATACAGAAGGTATGTTTATTGCCTCTTAAAACTGGTCCCTAGAAACATAGAAAACTATATTGCCTAAGTTCTTGCTGTTAAGAATGAAATCTTTTAATGTTTTTTCTGCAAGGTGGAGATAAAAGTTGAGGTATTCTGTGTCTTCTTGTAATCATCAAAATTCCTCTCTTGCTTCCTAACATCCATAGTGATAAGCTCAGATATTTTCATAAAGGAGATAATTAGATGAATAGGATTCAGAGCTTGGAGGCAACAAGTTAACATTCTCCAAATTAACTAAAAGAAGAGGTTTCATAGATGGTTGACAGTAACTACTCTAATTCATAATATATCATTTTATGTCTTATTATGTGTGTGTGTGTCTTTTTTTAATTCAAATTAACATGAGGGAACAAATTTTTAGATTACGTTGTTCTCACTTCCAGTGTCAAGTTCCAATTGTAGAAGAGCCCCTCACTCTCACGTGTTATACACCCTCACCATGTGCACATTAGGTGAGATCCTGCCTCATGCCCTCCCTCCTTCTGTCAATCATCTGCCTCCCTCCATCTTGGCCCCAAAGTGCCTTTGCAATTTTTCCTTTACATAATAGAAAATTGGTTGCATAATTATTTACTCAAGTTAAAATGCTTAGTAGATAACACAAGTTAACAACTAACTAGCAAGGATCCAAGAAAATGGAGCTGAGGAAAATCTTCTCTTCTCATTCTCAACAAAACATGGTAAATCACTGTACTTTCAATATGCAAACTTTATGCATTGACTTCTTCAAGACAGAATGTCCTTTATTTAAACAAGTGGCTTGAACATTTTTATCCTCACGAGTCAAACAACATGCCTTTGGCAAACAAGCAAATGCAAATATATAAAATCATTTACAAAAACGAAGAGAATTTTTTACTGGTACCTATTCTTTGTTCAGTAGAAACAAGTAAATTTTGCTTTCAGAAAGGCAGCATCTTTGGGAATATCTGACCTGGGTTTAAATCTTTTTTTTTTTTTCTGAGACAGAGCCTCAAGTTGTCACCCTGGATAGAGTGCTATGGCATCACAGCTCACAGCAACCTCCAATTCCCGGGCTCAAGCGAGTCTCTTGCCTCTGCCTTCCAAGTAGCTGGGACTATAGGCACCCGCCACAAGGCCAGGCCATTTTTTGGTTGCAGCCATCATTGTTGTTTGGTGGGCCAGGGCTGGATTTGAACCTGCCAGCTCAGGTGTACTTGGCTGGCGCCTTAGCCCCTTGAGCCACAGGCGCTGAGCCAAGGGTTTAAATCTTAATCCCATCGCCTTCTCATTGGCTTGGCAGACAGAAATTTTGAATCTGAACCTGGCAGAGTATAGACCTAGAGGCCTCCAGCAAAGGGTGAAAGGATGTTGGTGTGTACTTCTTCTGGTTGTTGATGCCTAGAGAAGCAAGAGAAAAATTGAATATTGATGCCTACGGTCCTTTAGAGGGCAAGGTCAGCAAAGAAAAGTGAGTCAGAGAATCAGCCAAAATGTTGGAGGATTCCTTCAGTGGCTCATAGGAAAACTTCTGAATTGTCCAAGTGCTGATATGGAGAGCAGAGTGTGGACGGCTGTGCTTACGGGTGAAGGATGAAGAGAATGAAGGGAGGAGGTGGTGCTGAGACTTCACGACCAACTAGAAGGAAGCACATAAGGATGACTCTAAGGTACCTGGCTTAAACAACAGCACAGGTTATAAAGTCACAGTGGGTGGCGGAAAAATGAAAAAGAAACAAATGGAAGAAGGGAAGGAAGTGAGTTTAGTTAGGTTAAATAAAACCAATGTTTCCTCTAAGACAGGTAGATTCCTAGAGCACAATGTAGGGACGATAAGGCAATAATGGATACTGAAATTATTGAGAAAGGCAAGGTAAGATAGCAGAGTGTCACCACAGAAACCATGGGAAAAGTGGGTCCAAAGCAGCAGAGAGATTGGTAGATTTGACAGTGTGAGAGACCAACTAAAGCTGTCATAGGCTGACTTCTGGTGACATGTCAGAGCAATGGCAGCACGGTGATGGGTGGCAGTCAATCACACTGCTATAAGGAGCAGAGGAGGAGTTAAAAGTGGAGACAAATGGTGTAAATTGTCCATTAGATCCTTGGCAAGAGAGTTGTGCCTTGGTAGTTGACGGTATTGAGAAAATTAAGAATATATCTCTGAAAATTGGCAAAATATCTTGAGCATCTTTTAAAGTTGAAAAAAATAGGTAAAAAAAAAAGTAAGGTACAAGAATATGATGAGCAAGTCTCAGAGAAGTGTAATAAGAATCCAGCAAATTAGGTCAAGACAGACTAGAAATAGGAGAAACTCCTGCCTTGAGACAAATAAATAAATAAATAAGGTTACAGAAATATAGGTAAGAGTAGGATCAGCCTCTTATTCTTTAGACTGATTCATCAGTGATAAAAATACAATGTTAAGGGAAAGGGGACAGGTGGGGGAGGGGAGGGGTGAGTATGGGTGGAGGGAGGGCAGTTAGTGGGAACACACCTACGGTGCATGTTAGCAGGGT
>CAUYON010068025.1:0-17224 GCA_963573935.1 Arctocebus calabarensis | reverse complement strand
CAGTCTGGATTGTGGATGAGTTGGAGTTCTAGACTTCCAATCCTGGGCAGGGGGTGAACTGAATTATCAAGGTGGCAAGGAAAACATTTATAACACCAATCACATTAATAGCAAATGGGCTAATACATTCGTAGAAGGGCTACCAGACACCTAAGCCCACAGATGCGCCCACAGTCAGAAACATCAACATATAAACAAAACATAACAAACAGCCAATCACAGAACAGCTAAAAAGAAAAAAAAATTCTACAATAAAAATGCTTCTTATAAAATACTTGAGAATAGAGAAGAAGAAAAGCCTCTAGCAAATATGATATAAGCACTCTTAGAAGCTATAAGAAGGAGGGAGAGGAGGGGGAGAGAGAACAAAGAAATTAACATGGGAGAGGAAGAAGAACGTTCAGTTGAGAATAGGAGGTAATAAAAATAGCCTACGAAAAGAAAGTGAAGTAAGGAATTAATTGTCGATAGTGCCTCCAAGAAAAAGATATTCAAAAAAAAAAACCAATCTCAAAAATATTATTATTCTTATATATATATGGAATTGCAGTCCAGTCTGGCAACCACGATCTGCTGTGAGAGGGGAGCGCAGGAGCGGGGCTCGTGGCGACTGCAGGGGGGGGGCTCGTGGTCACTGCAGATCTCGGCCACATCGGTGGCGGCACCGAGGCTCACAGTAGCAGCGGCTTCGACGGCTGCACTGCGACTGCAGCAGCACCAGCAGCGGAGGTTGCTATGGCCGCGTCTTGCAGCAGCTGGCAGCCGCCGTGAAGGCTGGAGGGGAGGGGGTTTCACAGGGCTGTTGGTGGGAACTTGAACTTCAGTTATTTTCCAGCTGAAGTGCCCGGGGGCCCTCCTCGCCAACTTCCACAGCTCAAAGTGTCTTTTCCGCACCTCTTAGGCTTCACTAGGGTCCCTGCCTAGTGTAACGCTGGCTGGTCACCCATTCTTTCTCTCTCTCATTGATCTGGGGAAAAAGCACTCTCCATTTTGGACATACCAATGTGTCAGTCCAGCAGAGTCTGGACCCCTCAGCTCACGCCAGGGCTGCCCGGGTCTCTCTGGTTCCTAGCAGCGCCCCTTTCTGATCGTCAAACTCTGAGTTCCATGCTTCAGTGGAATTTTCTCCAATTAGAGCTTGTGGGTTGGGACCTGCTGTCTTCCCTGTGGGAGGGGCCGGCTGCCCCTCCCCCAGGCAGGGGGAAATGGCTTGCAACAGTTTCCATGGTTAAGAACTATATTTCAAACACCCCAATCCTTCCGATCTCTGTGTCTCACCAGCTGCCTGTCCACTCCAATAGTTCACACGGGGAAAGATCCAGAGCTCCCACCCTCTCACCTGCTGACCTGGGAGAGATGGGCTACGGGACCATCTCCGCCACCATCTTCCAGCACTCACCCTTATGACTTTTTTATGATTATATTATTTGAGGATCTGGCTTTGAGTGTGAGTTGGAGAGTGTCCTTGTCTCATGGTATGAGATTTGGGGCTATTGTCTGTCTAACACAATTTGATTATATATTTGTTTACAACAGGCCACTTTAGGTTTTAGCAAGAGATATTTGTATCATCATCTGTGATTCACAATTAGAGATTGCCAAATACAAAGGAGTTAGGTTTTTTTAGCATAGTTACTGTTTTGGTTGGCAGACAGTGCAGCCTGCTCACCCACCCTCTTTTTGATTACAGCCAATGATTGCATAACATCTTCAGATCAAGAGTTTTTTTTTCTTTTCTTTTTTTTTTTTTAAAGCTAGCTGAGACACGTGGCTCTAGAGGAATCCTCATGGAATCTTAAACCCTAAGGGAGTTCAAGAAGAAAACTATTCCATTTTCTTGCCTCTGGGCTAGGTCTACATTTGAATTATGTAAGAGAGATAGTGGTAAGTTCTTCTATTTTTAGGAATGAATAGAAGGCCATGTATGCTTTTCTCTTAAAATCAAATTCAAAGAGCAGCTTTTTTGAGAAGCCAAATAGATCTTTTAAATTAATGAAACGTACCGTGGTTTACATTTCCACAAATAAAGGAGACCTGGAGTCAAGCTGCCTTATCCACTTAGTCTCCTGGAAGTTAAACAGTAGAAAGAAATTTTGGATTTTGCAAACATAAGGCTCTAGCTTTGTGGTTTATTGTAGCTGTTGATGCATTTGTGATGGATTGCACCCCCCATGCAATCCACTGACAACCCACAGGTATTTTGTGGTTTTGATTTGTGGATTCATCTTCAGTGGACTTCATCTGTGGGATTCTGTGGGGTCTGGTGAAGGGTATTTCTCTATAGAATGTTTTGTGTTTACTTCTGACAGGTCCTCTGGGCCATCTCTGATCTGAGACCACTTCCTAGACTCAATAGTAGCATTGGATTACTTTACAACCCAGATGAAAGTCAGCTCTCAATTATGAATTTCCTGGGAGACTTCCTCTCTTTGCTTTCTTTCTTTCTTTTTCTTTTCTTTCTCTAGAACCCACACTACGACCAGCATCCTTACACAGGCTAGAGTAGCCCTATGGAGGTCTATTTTACGTGGGGTATTCACTTCTTGTTCCACCCCACTTCTGAGTCCAAGCTTAACTAAACCCTCAACCCCCTTTGGCCACTAAGGTCCAAGCTCCTGGTCCCCCCATCCCTGGGCACAGGCTAACCTCGTCTCCTCTTCCTTTTTGGTCACTGGGCATGTCCTATTCTCTTTCTGAGCTCAACCGTGCTTGTAAAATGATATTTATTGTATTTTATCCAATATTTCTGAGTATTTTATCCTGAAAAAGTTTCCAGCTTGTCAGTTTGAATATTAACTGTCCGGTGGAATAAGTGGAAGTTGAAGATTGAAGATTTGGTGAAGCACCAGCCCTGCCAATAGTTTCTCTGGCTTTGCCGTGAATGATTCTACCTCCTTAAGATTTAGTTTTCTCCTCTGGAAAGGGAATGGGGGCACTTTATGTACTGAAAAGTTTTGCGAGAAAGCAAGTTCACATTGTGAGATTAATCCTGTAGCACATGTAGCTGAGGGCCTGTCCAGCTCCCCTTGCCGGCAAATGTCCCCATTGCCCAGCTCATGTAAGAGTAACATCCAAATTCCTGTCTCAGACTCTGCCTCCACAGGGGCTACACTAAGACATCACCACAATGCCCTCCACACACATACAATCACAGGTCTGCCAAACATCAATTACCTTGGAAGTTTAGATAAAATTTAATCTACCAGCAAATCAAGAATAAATCATCTACCATATTTTTGACACTATGTAATCTTTTTATATGTTAATTTTTCACCTGTGAGCACACAGCACATTATGAATTTGAGGTTCAGTGAAGCTCAACTTTACTGGGTCTGGACATAAGAGTATGGGTAGGAAAGTCATCTGGACCAACCCAGTTCAAAATTAAAGACTAAAAGCTTCAGAGATCACCTTAAGACACATTGATTGCCATTCTCTGTTTTTCTCATGTAAATTGTGGAGACTTTTACATACACTTTCTTGGCTCTTAACTACAGCCAGATTTGTAAGTGCTGAGAATTAAAAGTGTGGGAGGAGATGCTAATATGTTATCCCAGGTTTTGTGCTTGGGAAGCATGAAATGCAGAGACAGCGAGGTATTCTCAGCAGGGAACATGTCCCTTCATTCAAATAATCAAGAACAATTTTAGACATGAAATTGTGAAAGGTATCTTAGATCTCTGAGCAGAATTTTGGACCCAGAAAAAGGACATTTCAGATCTCTGCCAAAAGAACATTTCAGATCTTTGCCAGTATAGATTTTCATTCAGTAAACCTTTTTTCTTTGTATGGACTAAACATGCCTGTTACATTGCCTGCTACAAGGCTGTCCTGTCCACAAGTGGTAATTATATTATTTGAAATGATGATAGCATGAACATTTTCATTATCATTAGGACTGTGTCTTCATCAATAAAACTTTTGCCTCAGGGGCTGGAGTTCTGCTTTTAGAGGTCTGTGAAATAAGAAGATATTGTTGGAATTGCTGAGTTTTCTGATAATAGCATTTTATGCGGGAGAAGTTCGGTGCTTTGTCAATTCCTAGGCAAGAATTTATTCTTCCCATCCTCTCCCTTCCTAGTCCGTTTCTACTGTCCTTCTTGGAAAAGGAAGAAAGAAGCTTAAGGCACAATAGCAAACTGAATGTAGGCTCTTGCTTCTCAGTTCTGCACCATTACTGTGATGGTCTAAGGCCCAGTTCTCCTTCTTCATATTGGCATGAATCCACACTTGTGTTTGGGCCTCAACCCTAACAAAAATGTATGCACAGTCTATCCCTAGTCCTGTTGACTTTACCTCCTAAATACCTCTTTAGTGTTACTACTTCTGGCCACCTCCAGTACTGACATTGTAGTAGAAGCCACAATTTCCTCTCCCCTCGATGTCATGCCAGATGGCCTCCACTCGGGAGCCAGAATGAATATTTCAAAATGTAAATCTGACAACTGTCCAGGCCTCACACCTCCCTCACTCTGTCCCAAGTGAGGCTTCCCAGGCCTTCCCTCTCTCTCTTCCTCCTCCTACAGTCCCATGTTGGTGTCCTGGCTCTGGCCACACTGGCCTTCTTGATTTTATCCTAGGGCCTTCTACCACAGGGCCTTTGCACATGAAGTACCCACTTTAGGAAGGTCGCATTACACTACTTGACCCTTAGGTGATTATACACACTCTATGTGGCCAGAGAGTCTGTCTGGCTTTGGTCTTCACTGTGTCCCCAAGGCCTACAATGCCCTGGCACAGAGGAGCTCTGTGAGTGTTTGTTAAAAAAAGAACTGAGGGAAATGTAGGAACTGAAGACAGAAAAGCTGGCCCCCTCTTAGGCACTTCTCCTGGAACTGAAGACTTCTATGAGTCTTTGAGGCATTTTCATACCTGGAGGAATCAGATGGAGTGGCTGACACAGAGCTTTGCGTATGATCCTGTTTGGATCTCAGAGATAGGGGGATGGAAGCTCATCTCTTTACACTTAGAAGAATAAATCTATGCTTATAAATCCTCACTTCTAAACGTTCCCCTTCTCCTCTTAGCCCACATCCTCTGCTGATCCAGTGAACGGTGTGTGGGTTTAGGAGGATCATGAGCCCTCATATCCTACCTGCTGCTGGACCAGCTCTGCTGATTACAGTGTCCCATGCAAGGGTGAAGTGACCCAGTGCTCCTCTGCTTGTTTACAAGTCTCACTTAATGACTATCTCATGTAAACAACCTGCACCACGGTTGTGCCATTATTACATTTCATCCCTAAAGGGGTAACTTTGTAGGTGATTTCATACTATTTTGAAATCCAAGTTCAGTTTCATCAGATCAATACTTAATATGAAATATATGAAATTATAATTCTTATACTTTTTCTGTATCTATATATATTGTTCATAAAGAAAATATACTTGCCAATGTATGAAATTCTAATTTCTATACATAGTATTTTCCAGTGCGTTTTCCCTCTATGCATGTGTGTGTGTGTGTTTATCTTTCTTTAATTCAACATGATCAAAATTTTGTATCTGAGAATTGGAATAAACATGTACATAGACTAGACCATTTTATATAGCTAAAGGCATCAAATTGTTCTTCCCAGATAATTTTGTTTATTTCCTGTTTTACATTTGAAGAATATTCTTCAGTATCCCAGAGTCATTAAGCAATTTTCTTGTTTACATAAATGTCTTCAAGGGATTCTGAAGAAGAAATATTTCGGTGTTTGTTATGTTGTATAGAAATGTTCATAAATCATGTTAATTAGAAAAAGAATAGGAAATGAATAATCAGCCTGCAGATCAACCATCCAGAGTCAACTGGAAAAATCCAAGATATTGGAAAATTAGTGGAGATTTTTTGTTTTTGTTTTGATTTTCTTCTAAAAGGTACATAGAAAAGGAATGACACAAAAAGGGGGAGACAGAGTCTATCTTGAAAACTGAGTGTCCTAAAAGCCACTCAGTGCTAAGTGAAAATGACAATAACATGGCGAGGATTTCTGGAATGAGTTTCTCAGAAAAGGGAGTACCTCTCTTTTTAAGGCTATTCACATTTGGAGAGGAAATTGAAAGTTGATGTAATTTTCCAACACTATTCAGAATACAGACTTTAGAGTTTTCGTTTTCTTAAACTTTTCATAGTCCTTAAAATCATTTGGCACTTTGGAAATTTTAAAGTTCCTTTCCTGTGTTGTGTCTTGAAAAGTGGATGTCCAGAACATCCAGATTATGAGGGAGGTTAGAACACATGTTTTATAACTTCAAAACATTTTTGACATTCTTTAATAGAAAACTTTTAAACTGCAGAATTCTGCTTAGGTACTCTTAAGCAACTCTCTTGTTCTTTTCCCATTATCTTCATGGAAATACTCCAGCTTATTCAAGGTGGGGAGAGGTGGGGATCAAGTTGAGGGAAGTGGGAGGCCCCTTTTCCTTGTAGTCTAAATATATGCATTTTGAAAAATCAAAGGGACAAATTTTTCTCTTGTTGATCTTTATAGTATAATTGCTGCTTAGTTGGAAAGCAGCAATGCTGTACTGTTTATATAATCTGAGCCAAGTTTATTCAAATTGAATTTTAAGGAGAATCCTGAATCCAGTTCACTTTTGTTGTGGACTCGGACTTAATCAGACCAATCTCTAGGCATTTGTCCCATGGTTATATTACATTATTTAAAAAGTTATTGCTATCCAAGCTTAATCTTGAAATTAAAAAAGGAAAAGATTTACCTTCTCTGTACCTTTTGTTTTTTTTGGGATGAAGTCTCATTTTGTTGCCCAGGCTAGCATGTGGTAGAGCCAGTCCAGATCACAGCAACCTCAGTCTTTTGATTTACGCGACCCTTCTGCCTCAGCCTCCAGAGTAGCTGGGCCTAATAGGTGCCCACCACAACACCTGGCCAATTTTTTTCTATTTTTAGTAGAGATGGGATCTCATTCTTGCTCAGATTGAT
Source organism: Arctocebus calabarensis (assembly GCA_963573935.1). Taxonomy (NCBI): domain Eukaryota; kingdom Metazoa; phylum Chordata; class Mammalia; order Primates; family Lorisidae; genus Arctocebus; species Arctocebus calabarensis. The sequence goes on along the minus strand of CAUYON010068025.1, from coordinate 10,293 downwards.
CTCGAATTCTTGAACTCAAGGGATCCTCCTGCCTCGGCCTCTCAGAGTGCTAGGATTACAGGTGTGAGCCACGGCACCCGGCCACCTTTCCTGTACCTCTTAAATTTGTTTTTTATGGTCTTAGTCTGTTTTCTGCTGCTCTCACAGAGTGCCTGAGTTGGCTCACAGGTATGGGGGCTGAGAAGTCCAAGACTGGGGGTCCACATCCTGTTTTTACAGGAGTGAGTTCCTGATTAAAAAGCTGAGTCTGGCTCCTCCCACTTCTGCTCTCGGTCTCAGGCACACCCATCCCTCCCTCCCTGCCTTGTGGTACGGCAGGGATGTACCATTATCCTGGGATAATGGCATTTAATCCACCCACAGTGGCAGAGCCCTCCTGACCAGATCACCTTTTTTTAGAAGTCAATTTTTTTTAAATTAAATCATAGCTGTGTATATTAATGCAATCATGGGGTACAATGTGTTAGTTTTATATACAATTTGAAATATTTTCATCAAACTGGTTAACATAGCTCTCATGGCATTTTCTTAGTTATTGTGTTCAGACATTTATATTCTTCATTTAGTAAGTTTCACCTGTACCCTTCTAAGATGCACCATAGGTGTGGCCCCACCAATTACTCTTCCTCCACCCATCCTTCCCCCTCCCTTATCCTTCCTAGCCCCTTTGCCCATATTCTTATGCTGTAATTGGGTTATAGCCCTCATATGAAAGCTATAAATTAGTTTCATGGTAGGGCTGAGTACGTTGGATACTTTTTCTTCCATTCTTGAGATACTTTGCTGAGAAGGATATTTTCTAGCTCCATCCATGTAAACATGAAAGGGGTAAAGTCTCCATCTTTCTTTAAGGCTGCATAATATTCCACGGTGTACATGTACCACAATTTGTTAATCCATTTGTGGGTCGATGGGCACTTGGGCTTTTTCCATGACTTAGCAATAATGAATTGGGCTGCAATAAACATTTTGATACAGACATCTCTGTTATAATGTGGTTTTTGGTCTTCTGGATATATACCTATCACGTTTTAAAGGTCTCATCTTTCAACACTGTTGGAATGGTAATTCAGTTTCAGCATGAGTTTTGGAGGGGACATTTAAAGTATAGCAATTTTCTTTTTATTTTTCTGTTAATCTCTATGTAGTCTCCAGAGAAGGATCGCTTAAATCCAAATCTCCATTGAAAGTAGCTCAATATTGGAGTTTCTAAGGTATAAAGTTGGGGAAGAAATGAAACATTTTCCAAATGATGGAGGGTTAGTTTGTCAATGCCCACAAAATACCTCTCTGTGGCTCTGGTCAGTTTCTGTATCTGCTGCGGAGAGCAGAAAGCACTAGCCCCTTCCCTGATAAAAAAGTTGGAAAAATACATCTGATCCAGCCCCTGCCACATGCCTGAGTGGGAGTGGGGAGATGCATTTTCCTTCTTACCCTTACCTGTTTAGATTTCAAACTCCAAGGAATGCAGCAGATGCATGGACTTAGTGGTTTCAATTCTGGGTCTCTGTTTACCTACCAGGTGGTCATTTACAAGTTGCTTGAGCCTTTGTTTCTTTTGGGAGATAATAATGGAATTGTGAGACTTGAACGTGGTACCGGTTTCCTCTCTCTTCCTCCTGGAAGGTTGGTAAGCAGGTCAGCAGTGGGGAGAGATGAAACAACAAGAGGAGGTATGCCAGGGGGCCTCCGAGTGAGCTGGTGCCTGATGGGCTTACAGGTGCAGCTGGAGATTTCCTTAGCTGGGGAGGCCAGGTGAGTTGGGTAAGAAGCAGAAAGGAAAGACTGCGTTTTCATATTGAGACATTGTGATAGGGTGGCCTGTAGCCGCTTGTGCTGCGTGTAGTCCATCTGAAGGAGATGGCAGGATGTCCTGGATGGTTGTTATACAGAGAGAAGATGTGTGTGGCTGTCAATGCCATGGTTTTAAAGGCTTCGGATGAGCATGTGAATAGATCCTCTGAACTCACTTTTCAGCTGACAAACCAACCATCGAGGGATGACACAGACACTGTCTAGGAGTCACGGCCTCAGGGGGCTAATAGTTAACTGTGAGTGGTGGACAGTGGGAGCCTGTGTGGAAGCCAGGGCGAGGGAGGAGGCAGGGCTGGGGTTGGTTGGGGTCACCGCCGTCTGCAGTAGGGCTGAGACGTCCATGCAGCTGGTGTCCATGGTGGTTCTAAGGAGCAAAGGAGTAAGGAGCGTCAGAGGTGGTTGGTTGGCGCCCACCGACAGGAAGGGTGTCCTGGTGTCTGTGAGGGAGCAGGGGACAGCTCCCGGGGACAGCTCCTTTTCTTATCACTCTGGCTTCAGGAGCAGCAAGAGGAACAGTTGCTCTCCACCCTTACAGGCCAATGTTCTCCTACCTTCACTTTTCCTAAAAACAATTTTTACGTATTTTATATCAGTGCAGGATCCTGGACATGAGTTCCTCTGCGGAGGGGTGGGGAAGGTGGGAGGAATGGCTTTTGCATAGTCCAGTGAGGGCAGCGGGTTTTCTGCTCCTGCCCCTTACCTGGGATGGGGAGGGTGGGTGGGTCTGCCCTGTGCTGCCGTAGGGTCGAGTGGGGATGTGGGTGGGTTTCTTGTCCCTGTCCAGCAGCAGATGGTATTTGGTTGACAGCGAAGGAGGGCTGGACACGGGTGGGTTTTGTACTCTGTGCTATGGACTAAATGTTTGTGTCTCCCAAATTGTCGAAGTCGCAGCCTCCTATGTGATAGTACTGGGAGGCAGGACCTTTGGGGGGGTTAGGTTTCGACGAGGCTGTGAAAGTGGAGCTACGGTGATGGGGAAGAGACAGCAGAGCTCCCTCCCCACCATCCGCAAGCCAGGAAGCAGCCCTCACGGGGCACAGAATGTGCTGCCCTTGATCTTGCACTTCCCAACCTCCAGAACCGTGGCAAACAAATGTCTCTTGCTTAAGCCACCCAGTCTGTCGTATTTTGTCACAGCAGCCTGAGCTAAGACCCCATTCTTCATTGCAATCGATCACCACCTTGTACTGGAGCCAGGCCCGGAGCACACAGGGACTCGTCCGAGAGACTCCTGCCCACCCTGGCCCCCAGCAGGACCTGCTGTACACTTGGACAGCTCATCAGGCCTTCGCTTCTGTCCCCAGAGTACCTTGGGGGCATTCAGAGGCCTGCGGAAAAATAGTTGGCAAGTGGGGGCAGACCTCCCTTGTGTCACTCGCTCACACAGAGCTTGTTAATGTCTTAGTCGTTTTCTTCTCACTTGCCTTTCTGGCCACCACTTCTTTCTCCCGTGGGCTGTCAAAGGGGAAACAGCATGGGCAGGTCTGCTCTCCCGGAGGGGCGCATGTCACCCTTCGTAAGTCGGTTTACTTCATTGCCTTTCAACCTCCACCTTCCAATGGGCTTGAACAATCATGATTTTGTGTGTCACCCGCTTTTTTTCTGATTTTTAAGGTGGGCGTGCCATTCTCTTGCAGCTTTCTGTGCTCTTAGCAGAAATGAAACTGGGTCACGAAAGCAACAGCTGCCAGCCGGGGTGTGGATTGCTGCTGGCGTGCCCTGCATTCTGGCACACCTACCTTTTCTGGCTATCTCAGCCTGATGGAAGTTTCTCTCTGTCCCAGACCCCATTCCCAGGGGCATCGACCAGTGGGACTCAGGGTTGGAGGACACCAATGCGACCTTTTCTCTCTGTCCAGTCCCACCGTTGAGTCTCGTGCTCATGAGTACCACCCTGTAGCATCTTTGCTACAGTTGTCAACTGTCTTGACCTTTCATTTACATATCATACTGTTCGGCCCAGTGCGGACATGCGTCCATCCTCCCCCAGTGCAGGTGCTGTGTATAGACCGGTGGCTGCAACAATCTCATGCACAGAAAAGTTGACCCCAACTTGCTTGAGAGGAATGTTCTCTACTGGAGGGCAGGGAAGGGAGAGCCATCTTATCTGTTTTCCCCACATTTTTAAAGGTATTGCCAGAGACAATTTTAGGATGCAATTGGGTTAAATTAGTAGCTAGAAGAAAAAACCCAGTAGCCAGAAGTAACCTGGACATTAAAATTCTTGGACTTTGACCACAATATTGAACACTTGGGGTTAAAAGGTTAGGAAGAGGGTGGACTCAGCTATATATTTTTGGCCTGCTTAGAATTATAGTTGCCTTTGGACATTTTTGGTAAGCTGCCATAGATCAGGATTAGAACAAAGGCCATAAATGTGGTTCAAAAAACGTCCTTTCGACATTTCATTATATGGTTTGCTATTGGCTTTAGCGCTAGTGCATTATCTGAATTGATGTAAATAGTATTTAAGTTTGTCTTTTCCTATGAGTAATCAGCATTGTATGTAGAGATTTCCGTTTCTATTACTTAAATAGATCACCACCGTAGTTTGGTACACAGTTGCCGTGCACATAATTACTGCATGGCTATTATAAGGAAAATTGTGTGGGTAAAATCAACCCTGCTATTTGGTTCTGTCTGAACCTTACTGACATCTGCTAAGCAATGTGGGGTTAAAATAAGTGCAGGCAGTCCCCGAGTTGCAAGCATCTGACTCACGTACAACTCGTACTTATGAACAGAGGCTGTTATAGTAAGGCCCTGAGTTATAAATATCCAACTAATGTGTGACTCAGAATTACGAAAGGGACTATTGCAGAGAAAAGGTAAATGTACTTGTTCCAATTTACATACAAATTCAACTTAAGAATAAATCTACAGAACCCATCTCTTTTGTAACCTGGGGACTGACTGTACCAGGGTATTTCTGACCTTGGCCGTTTTGGAGGTGAGGTGAGCTCAATTCTCTCTTCTTTCTGTAGCCCCAAAAGTTGCAATTGAAGTTACTACCAGAGTGGAAAAGCAATTAAATTTTAAAAACCCATAAAATTTTTACACCCAACACAATACATTGCCAGTGAGCCTAAATCTGGGGTAAACTACTTCTTTTCAACTAGTGCCCCCTCCTATAGGTCATTATAAGTTACTTTCATCAGCTAAGTTACAAGATAATTCCCAGGACAAAGTTAGGAGTGTTGTATATTAATTAATGTTCATCAAACCAAAAAAGAAATTGTGACATACGTAAGATGACATTATGGAACATTTACAAAGTGGCATTTTTAAGTTGTATAAAAGGCATACCAGTTTGTCAAAGACATTGTGTTCCCAACACTATTGCCACTGCTATCTGTTGCCACAATAGTAACATGTAATACACAATTCCCAAATCTCACTGGCATATAAAAAGATACATTTGTTATTGCTCATGAACTATGGGTCAGCTGGACAGTTTTTCTAGTCTTGGCTGGGGGCTCCTTCAGGTGTTGGGCCCCATCTCCTACCACCCAGCTGGTTAGTTTACAAGTAGCTCAGCTCACCTGTGTGGTCTTCTGTCTTCCAGCAGACTAACCTAGGCTTGTTCTTTTAGTGGTGTAAGGGTACTAAGAAAGTGGAAGGACTGAGGCCATCAGAAGCTGGAGGTTGAAACTAGCACACCAATACTTATGCTGGATTCTGTTGGCCAGAGCAAGCCGCAGGTACAGCTCAGGTTCAAAGGGTGGGGAAAGAGACCACTTCTCATTGTCCTGAAGCAAAGAGTAGGAATACTGGGATTGTGAGAATTGGCGTCATTTTTATTATCAGTCTTGTTGTGGTTACTACTGCTTAACTTAAACATTCTCTAAAACTTTGATACAAAACTATTTTATTTTGTCCACAATGTAGCAGTTCAGACATTTCGGAAAGGCTCTGCTTTGCAGTTGTCATTGGAGTCTCTTGGCTTACACGCATGACTCCCACTTGGTGTCCACACATGACTCTTCCAGCGAGTAAGTAGTCAGACTTCCAACACATTAGGCGGCTTCCCTCTGAGTGAGTGGCCCCCTGAACCAGGTAGAAGCCACAGGCCTTGTCTGATGGTAGCCTGGGGAACCACAAGTCTTCACTTCCAGTATTTTCTGTTGACAACAAACAAGCCATTAGCCAAACAAACCACAAACCAAACAATTCAAAGGAAAGTGAAATATGCCCCACCTTTCGGAATGTTGAGTTTGAAATGGACCACAAGTATTCAAGGAGAGAAATCTTAGTTCCCTCATTCTGGGATGTTAAGTCACATCTTATATGTTATCTTATATGTACCTTTAACACTCACCATTCACATTTATAATTTACATATGCAGTTTTTTCTTATTGTATATAGATAGTTCTGCATATTTAAAACTAATCCAGGAAATAATTAAAGGTCGCTATATATTTCATTTGAATTTCTCAATGATTTTTGAGAAAATGTATGCTTGTATACTTCCTACCTAGTTTAATTAGTGTGTATATTTATTCTTTAGTTTGTTCAAGTCACTGTATGTGTGCATGTCTAGGGAAAACACAAAAATGCTTATACTTTTTAAAAAATTATCTAAGAGTTCATCATCATTTGCTTAGCTTCCCAGGCTGAGTATTTCTGTTATCGACAATTATGCTAACTTGATAGCACCATATATTGTTTATCTATTGCAATGTACAAATTGCCCCTCCAAACTTAACATCTGTAAGCAATCAGCATTTACCATCTCATATAGTTTCTGTGGGTCTGGAATTCTAGGAGGATTGGATTGGATCACTCAAGAAGCCACAGTCAAAATGTTGCTTTGGGCTGCAGTCTCATCTGAGGGCTTCCCTGGGGCAGGAGAATCCACTTGCAAATACTCAAAAGACAGCTGGCAGGAAACTTCGGTTTCTGGCCACGTGGGTCTCCATCGGGCTACTCATAACACAGGAGCTGACTTCCGTTCATTAGAATGAATGAGGAGAGAAGGATAAAGAGAGAGAAAGAGCAGCCAGAAGGAAGTGTGGCTTTCTAAGCTGAGAAGGGATGTGCCTTCACCTTTGTCATATTCTGTTGGTCACGCAGACCAACTCTGGTGCCTTGCGGGAGGGACCCACACATGGATATGAATCCAGGATGCAGGGGTAACTGGCCTACTCATCTTGGAGCCTGGATTTTACCTTGCTACAAACATCTTTCCACAGATTGCTTTTTATTGGTAAATGGTAAGGGGCCATTTACTTTTGGCATACCCCCATAATGTGGAATGACTACATCATGGAAATGAACAACTTACTGGTGCTTTTTTTTTTTTTTTTTCATTTTATGGTATACTTACACATCCAAATATACTTATGCACATCTATGTATTTACACTGTAAGGTATTTTTATATTTTACATTTTTAATATAATTAACTTTATGTTTTTAACATGTACATAAAATACTTCAGAAGATTTTATGAAGCATGTAGTTGCTGGTAAACTTCTAGAAAATGCCCTCCCTTGGCTGCAGTTTAGGAGAAAGAAGAGAGAAAGAAATTGCTAAGTCCTGTAATCTCCCAGAGACTTTTCTTTTTCATTTTACTTAGTGCCTATTTCTATAAATTAGGCTGCACTGTACCCAGCCTAATATAAGCTACTGCCATTAATAGTTCTTTTAACATAAACAATTTTAATTGGCAATAAACTTGCCCACTGCAGAACAGAATGTGCCCTTCACCATTTGTGCTAAGTTAGACTTGTTCCATCTTTATAATCTCGGAAGCAGCCTAAAGAAAGCATCCTCTAGACCAGGATGCTGGAAGGGCCATTCTACATCAGGCGAGCATCAAAGCCTTTATTACAATCTGTGAACTAATTTAATATGCCATGAATATTAAATACTCACACATTTTGCGAGTTTCGCCATTTTTGTCAGACTAAAATATACCTGATTCATTTTCATGTCTGTGAAGATCTTTTCAGCCTTTCCAGAAATCCATCTGGGTTCATTTACTTGGTGCATTTTCCATCATTTCAAAATTTAATACATTTTGTAGCACCTTCCATGTTGTGGCAGCCCTGAATAAATTGCCATCACTGAGTTCAGTGATAGGGACAAGACTCTGGTCATTGATGCTAATGACAGGGCTTGCATTGAGGGTGGAGTCCAAGGGACAAAGGGCAGGACAGGGCCCCTAAGGGAGAAGTGTGGGGGGAGGGGCTGCCCTCTCACAGTGGCCATAAGGAGTGTGCTACACAGAAAAGTCTCCCTGTGCCTGGGTGGTCCTCTCTCTGCCCCTTCTGCTGGTAGAGACTTAGAAGAGCTGCCAAAGTACCTATAGAAGGTGTTTGGTTTGAAAGGAAACACACCAGCTATGCCTTCTTGGGGCACGCCGGTGAGCAGAGTTCTCAGCCGAGTGGAGGGATAAAGAGAAATTCTGAGCATTTCACAGCATTTTGAAAATCATGCCAAGAGGGCCTTTGAGCAAGAAATTCTCGCAGATTTATGACAAGCGGGGCCTGAGCTCCACATGTAACCCGGGGTTACAGCTGTCTAAGCTCTTAACCCTGTCACTGACCCGGTCAGCTTCTGGCTGCATTGGGGGCTGGTGTGGTTTGCTGCGGTTGTTGGTGGACCTCAGAGAAGCAGGATGATTATTTGCAGATTTCCAGAATCTCTGCTGGATTCTTCACTTTCTCTTTCATACAAGGAAACTTTCTTGGATGTAGAGCACCACAGGGTTGGAACGGTAGTACTTCCTCTTCAACATCCCTTTGGGAGGAAGGGGATTCGGTGGCATTGGGGGGTGGGCAGAGGCAGCCCCTGATGTTTCTGCTCATGGATTGGAAACACTTGCGTGTGCAAAGGACGCCATCAGTGATGACTGTATGATTTGACTTAGGAGATTGTGAGTGTGTACATGTGAATGACAAAAAATATGTTAATAGTTTATAATAATAAAAGGCTGTCAGCAACACCACTGTCCAGCTGAGGCACTGTTTAAATAAAGTAGGGCGTATCCACAAGGCAGAAGACTATGCAGCCATAAACAAGGTGTGCCAATGTGAGCCTGAGCTGCAGCCCTTACATGGAGAAAGCAAGGTGCAAAACAGAGTCCACATGATGTGTTTATTGTATTCAAAGAAAAAAAAAAGGAGTACAGAGCGCATGCTCGTTTGATGACTAGTATGAGACTTGTCTGGAAGACTGTAACAAGAGCTAATAATATTAATGCCCTCCAGGAAGGGCCTGAGTGCCTGAAGGACACAGAGGGGGTATAATGTTCACTATAACCTTCCATGCCTTTTGAGTCTTAAATAAATAAAAATATATTGAATTAAAATAATGTTGGAATAAGGCTTGGGGGAGTTGAGCCTTGGGAGGTGGGTGACTGGTGCACCCCAAGAGAATAGGAAGCCCCTTCCTCGCCCCTCTTTTTTTTTTTTAAACCATTACATTTCCAATGCACATGTGGCTGGCACAGGATAGACCTTCAAGAAATATTTGTTAAATGAAAAAATACCTACCACATGGAAAATCAACCTTTATTTTTACCTTAATGTGTATATTACAGGCTTAAAAATGATTACCATTCACCTAAATAGACATTTTTCCAAGACAAACATGCAAACAGCCAATAGGTGGTGAAAAGATGCTTAACATCACTAATCACCCAAGAAATGCAAATGAAAACCACAGTGAGATTATCACTTTCCACCTATTAGGATGATTATTGTTTAAGAAGAAAGATAAGTGTTCATGAGGATGTAGAGAGCCTTTGCACGTTCTTGGTGGGAATAGAAATTAGTATGGCCATTATGGAAAACAGTGCAGAAGTTTCTCAAAAAATTAGAACTAGATGGGCGGTGCCTGTGGCTCAATGGAGTAAGGCGCTGGCCCCATATGCTGGAGGTGGTGGGTTCAAACCCAGCCCCATCCCCCCCCCAAAAAAATTAGAACTACAGCTACCATATGACTTAGCATCCTTCCTTCTATGTATCTAACCAAAAGAATTGAAATCAGGATCTCAGAGATATCTGCACTCCTGTGCTCACTGAAGCATTATTCACAATAGCCAAGATACAGAAACACCCTCAGTGACCCTCAAGGAATCAATAGATTAAAAAAAAAAGATGGGACATACTCTGGAATATTATTCAGCCTTAAAAAAGAAGGCAATATTGCCATTTGTGACTACCCAGATGGAACTGAAGGGTGTTATACCAAAAGAAATGAGCCAAACAAGACACACAAATACTATGTGATCACACGTATATGTGGAATTCAAAATCGTCTAACTAATAAAGGCAGAGTGTGGGAGGGTGGTGACCTCAAGTAGAGGGGAGGGAAGTGTGGCGATGCCCATCAGGACATACAAACTTTCTTTTTTTTTGAGACAGAGCCTCAAGCTGTCATCCTGGATAGAGTCCTGTGGCACCACAGCTCACAGCTCCAATTCCTGGGCTCAAGCGAGTCTCTTGCCTCCACCTCCCAAGTAGCTGGGAC
>CAUYON010068021.1:0-28462 GCA_963573935.1 Arctocebus calabarensis | reverse complement strand
GGGGTATATATAGATGTATGGGTTCCTTGGCCAGGAAATGTCCATACTATTTCTATAGGTAATTTTACCTGTAACTTCTTTTAACTCTCTGGTGGGAACTGATTTGGGGTGTACCAAAATATACCCAAACTCCCTCATGTGAAAAATTGTTTAAAATACCCAAGATGGAATTATAAAAACTCAGAACCAGAAAAAGATCACTTTTCTCTTTACAATTCATAGTCAAGAAAACTAGGACCACAGAATTTCACTGTACCTGCCAAAGTCACACAATTCATTAGCTCTTCATGGCAGGGCCAGTAAAGAACTCAGGTGGTCTGATCTAGGCCTGTGTCCCACCATGACCATAGTTCTGCGGGAATGAACAAATTATGGAAAAAACTGTAAACATCAATGAATTTGTATTCACCAAAACTTGTATTCAAACTGAAATCCCAAATCCCAAAAGACTTCCCCATTTTCCTCAATTTAAACTGACAACCCATGATTATCTCATGTTTAGTACAGAGTTAAGCAACCTCACCTGCACAGTTTGTGACCACATCCATTTTCACCCCCAATTTCACTTCATACAGCAACAAAAATCAACAAAGACAAGGTTTGGAATGCAAAAGAAAACTCAGATAAGTAAGGTCTGTGGCTTTATGGCTTTACCCATTCAAAATTTCACCTACTGCCAACAGGGCTTATCTGGTTTACAAGGTATAATCATGTTTAACCTAATCATTATAATATTCCACCAGTTCTAAGACAGTGCACTTGAATCTGTAATGCATACTTACATCTTTATTAAACACAAAAAATTGAACTTCCATAATCCTTTTTATCCAATTTTATCAAAAGGCTTTAAGACCATGAAAGTATGTACTTCTCATTAAGGAAGAAATCATGATTTTCTCAGACTTTAGCCTGAATTAAATTTTGCCTAGGATTCTTGTTTGATCTGTTGCTTTGACCTCAAAACCCAGGTTAAATTTGCCAAATAACTTACAGTATGGTGTAAATAAGACTAGTAATCAGTAATTTGTTATGAAAAATAGTGTTTTAGTTTTTGTTCTGTTTAAGGGCAAGAAACATGTAGGTAAAGGCAGTTTTCTTCCCTCCCTTCCTCCCCTCTCTCCTCCACAATTCTTCCCTCTCCTCCTGCATAATTCTTGGCAGAAAATATTTGAACACCATGTAGTGGTCCAAGAAAGCTTCCTGTAATGCCAGCTTGACCGGTTATTGATTGGAAGGGGATGGGAAGCTCTCTCTTGCCCCAAGAGCTGCTAATTAGTTTGCAAATACTTAATTTCGGCTTCCTAAGTACTCTCATTAGTCCACATAATTCTTACCTGTAGTCCTTCAAACCTGTGATAACATGCTATTTTTTACTCATCAAAATCAAGTTGTTTCAGGTACCGGCTCACTGCATCTACTGTTTGATATCTCTGAATTTCTTTTTCTCATCTTTATTTAATCCCATTCTGAGTATGAAAGAATTCTATTTATAGCCGGGCGCTGTGGCCGGCGCCTGTAGTCCCAGCTACTCGGGAGGCTCAGGCAAGAGAATCGCTTGAGCCCAAGAGCTGGAGGTTGCTGTGAGCAGTGTGACGCCACGGCACTCTACCAAGGGTGATAAAGTGAGACTCTGTCTCTACAAAAAAAAAAAAAAGAATTCTATTTAGATTGAGGGGAGCAGTAAAACCATTTTTCAACTGTAAAAATAGGAAATATTTATGGCAGACAAGGTGGGATGGGTGAGTAAATTTGGTTTGGTGATTCATTCTGAGTACTAGATAACAAACTGCTACCCCTGAATGCAATTATTAGAATAAAACAAAGTCAGCCTTACATCTCTTCCAAACTTGTGGGAAACGGCTCTGAGTGAAAAATAATACGAACTAGTAAAACTGCTTTTTAAAAAACAGGAAGATCTGGCCAAAGCTTCAAACTCATTCTTTTCAGGTCAGCTTAATTGCACAAACTTTATGCTAATTATTTTTATATTAAAGATTTGGCAGCTTTACAAAAATCCTTAACTTGTACGTGCTGGTTCAAAATTGCTATTCCAATGCCCCAGAATTAGGTTAGGAAAGCATTTCAGAAAATGCCAACCTGTAGTAATGCTTGCTTATTTTTAAAAAATAAAACTATGGGTAGGTTATAATGTATAGTTTCATAGGAATTTGCTTAACAAATGTGGACGCCTGCCCTTCACACTTCTCAAACTGATTTTCCTGGTCAGGGGCTCTGCATTCCAGGGTTTGATATTGCTCCTAAAGGTTGGTGTTAGAATCTATGGCATTTTACTTTGCCTTTGAGAGTACAGACCTAGTGTTTCCTTCCTGCTAACAGATAGGATAGTGGCAAAGGAATTAAATTTCAATCTAGTTCTCAAGATCCCAAACTGGGCCAAAAATTTTCTGGTTAGGCTAAATCCACAGATTTTCTTTACCTCTATACTCACCATCAAGGTTTGCCAAAGGGAAGAACAGAAACAAAAGTTCAATATTATTTAATTTAGACCGTGGCTTCTTAACTCCTTAGTTTCAGATGCCTTTAAACACCCTTGTTTTCCTATCTAAAAAACATCACAAAGATAAAGCCTTTTATACCTTCAAGACTGAAACATAATGAGAGGTCAGGGTAGAAAACTGAGTTGACTTGTTTGCTGGCACTTCAAAGAGATTTCAATACTGTGAAATTATCTTGGGGGTTGTTACCTCTCAAACTTTGACTACAAAGTAGTCAAAGATGATTATAAGACATGTTCTTTTGCTTAAGTATTTGCTGACATCTAATGCCTTTTTCTCCAAATAATGCAGGGGTGACATTTCTGAGTTAAAAAAAAAAGGATCTAAGAAGGATGGTATATTTTTATTCCCATTACTTTTTAACAATGTAACTCCTATGCCACTACCCCCCTACCCCACTCTACCTCCTCCCTATTTTAATCTAACCTGAATCACTCTATTCTTCTTCAAGGAAACACACCCAGTAATAGCAGTGAGTCATAGACATTATTGCTTCTCTAGTCTTTAAAAGTCTTGACCAAATGCCAAATACCTGGTAGAATAAAAAGACAAGAACTTCAGGTGAAGGGAACTCTTGTTTAGTACAATGTCCTGAATATTAATTATCAGATCAATTTTCTAGTTGCCTGGTGATAAAAAGGCTTTATCACACAAATTATACTGGCCCTTCACATATTTCCACGTTCTAGGTAACCATCCTATTCAGTGAGGTAATTTCTGAGCCATGCCTAACAGTAAGTCAAAGGGCCCTTTTATCCTAGAGTTAAAAATAAAACCTTCTTTTGCATAACCTGGTAAAGAATATTAAAGATCACTCTTCGGTAACAAAGTTTTCAATAAAGATCACTCTTCGGTAACAAAGTTTTCAATAGTCTCTATGGGTGTAGCAATCACATATTATGGAGTTCCATATGAGATCTTTAGTTAATAGAGAAAACAAATATAAATATTTGCCAATTATTCTCAAAGGGAAATTTGTTAAGGGATAAAACAGTAAAATACCTCTACTATGGAGAGGTCTGTAATATGTGACTTGAATTTGTAGCAAAAGAAACCCATAGAAGAATTGTTGACAGTTGTTTTTAACTTATGTGCAGATGTCATAAGAAATATTGAAAGTCTGGGGTCAGGCATGGTGGCTTATGCCTGTAATCCCAGCACTTTGGAGGCCAAGGTGGGCAGACTGCCCGAGCTCACAAGTTCGAGACCCGCCTGAGCCAGAGTGAGACCCCCCATCTCTAAAAATATAGCCAGGCATTGTGGCTGGTGCCTGCAGGGACTGAGGCAAGAGAATCACTTAAGTGAGTTTGAAGAATCACTTCATGAGTCTGAAGTTGCTATGAGCTATGATGCCATGGAACTCTACCAAGGGTGACAAAAGTGAGACTCTGTCACAAACAAACAAGAAATTTTGAAAGACAGTTAAGAAAATTTAGATTTTCTCATGAAATTTAGTTTTAGTTGTTAAATCAACTTAAACATATGGATTTCTCACACCTCCTCACCCAAGTAGATTTTAATCCTAGTTTCAAAAGTATATATTCATATATTTGTTTATAAAACAACCTATGGATACTACTTATGGTCACATGACACAATAATTTTAGTCCCTGGAGAAAAGTCTATGGAATGGAATTTAGATCATCCTGAGATTCCTATTGACTTAAAAAATAAAGCTAAAGCCAATAATTTCCAAAATAAATCTACTAAAATAAACAATTTAATTGTGGTTAAAAATACGTGTGTGTGTGTGTGTGTGTGAGAGAGAGAGAGAGAGAGAGAGGAAGAGAGAGACAATATTCACTATTCTTTTCTTGCCATTAAAAAAGAATAAAACCCCAAAAAACTTCATAAAGATTTTAGGTCTTTGTCATCATCCCGCAAACAATAATCACAGTCAAGAAAGGAAGAAGCATTTTGCCACTTCCTGATGAATAATGAAGTGGCCAAGAGTAGCTGTGGGTAGTGAAGTTATTTAAAAATATAGGGAAAGTCTGACTTACGTTGATATTAATTACAGTTATTACTGAATGCTCAACTTGTTCTCTATAGTAGGGTAAGGAGTCTTTGCTTTCTTGTTCATCAGGGCAGTATTTTTCCCTGCCAGAAAAGTTTCATATGAAATATAACAATGTCCTGTGTCAGAAAACAACACATTTTTCATAGGCTAATATAATTGCAAGTCACTAAAGACATAGAAATGTTTTTAGGCTTTATCTAAAGGTACAATAAAAAGTATAGGGCTATATTCCAGATCTCTTACACTATGAGAGAGGAAGGTGGATTTCCAATTTGTTATATGAGGGGAGTAAGTAAAATACAAAGTTACATATTGGGAGATCATTAGATCCTAATAAAGCATGGAGGTCAGAGCTGTAGGTCAGCTAATGCACATATCTGAGATACAAGTTTTTCTGAGTACTTGCTCTAAAGTTCTTTGAAAATCTGGCCAAACGAGCCCATTTTTTCTTTTTTTCAAACGAGCCCATTTTAAATACATCGGTTCACATAACAAGCAAGTCAGAACATTTGCTAGGCAAGATGTTGTTTTCCTTTATGCAGCCAGCAAAAATTTGGGAGCACCTGATCTTAGGTACTCATAAAAACAACTCACCCTTATGCCCTGGGGTATAAAGAACATGCAAAGTCCGCATTTTGCTTCCAGTGTTAGGACAAATCATTCTGCTTTTTTCAGAGATTATCTGATGCCAGTGGATGAATAAGGGAGAAATCAATGTGCGACTGAGACCTGTGACTTCGGAGAGGTGAATAACAAACACCTGGATCACAAAACCAGGAGTCCCCTCTTTCACTTTGTAAAAATACCTTGAGGTTAGTTTATACAATTTTTGAAAAAATTAGGCTTGGAAACTATGTTATTCATTATACGTGGAGGCTCCCAAATGTCAGCTATCTACAGTTCAAATTATGTGAGGGTTTTTTTTTTTTTTTTTTGAGACAGAGCCTCAAGCTGTGACCCTGGATAGAGAGCTGTGACATCACAGCTCACAGCAACCTCCAATTCCTGGGCTCAAGCGAGTCTCCTGCCTCCGCCTCCCAAGTAGCTGGAACTACAGGCGTCCGCCACAACGTCCGACCATTTTTTGGTTGCAGCCGTCATTGTTGTTTGGCAGGTCCTGGGGCTGGATTCGAACCCTCCAACTCAGGTGTACGTGGCTGGCACCTTAGCCTGTTAAACCACAGGCGCCGAGCAATTATGTGCGATCTTAACAGCTCACAGCGTCTTTCTAAAAATTGTTTTTTGGGGGGAGAGATAAGCAAAGTGATGGAAGTCTGTTTGATCACACCCCCATAAATCACTTAGGGAATGGCGAGTACACTAGCGTGGATAAAATAACTACTGAGAGCTCCCTAGATGCCTTGTTCTAGCCGCCTCTCATCAGGTCTCATTCGATCCTCCAACCCCGTATTCCAGACGAAGACACTGAGGCACATAAAACACGGTGCCAGGATTTGAAACTAGAGAGCATCCCCCATTGCATTAGGTTGTCTTCGGTCCTGTATTTGTACTTGGCTGTTTGGGACACAGGTAACTTCCTCAGGCTCCTTCTAAGCGATTATCGTCAGATGTTGGTTAATGGACCGCGTCAACGACCAGGACGGCCGGTCGGCAAGAGGCTGGAAGCAACCCAGTTCCACGTGACTCCGAAGTCTCAGCTGAATCCCCCAAATCCACTGCTCCCCGCGGTTATCCTGCCTGTGCACAGGGACAGAGCCCGCCACGCGGGGCGGCAGGGTTGGGGACACAGGGCGCCCGGCCGCGTCTCCAACACCGCGATGCGCGGCCACGGCCTTACTCAGAGATCGTTCCGCTCCCTCTACTAAGCCACGGCATATTTCGATGGCTACGTTTTCTCCCGGATTTGACTCGGACAGTTGAGCCGAGGAACCCGAATCAGAGACAACAGAAAAGGTAGCGAGGGGAGTGCCGAGTTCGCCGCAGCAAAGTAGGCTGGACGTGAGCTGACCCGAAAGGCGCCGGGGAGCTGGCTAGATCTGTAACAGGTTTGACTCGCATTAGGCGGGCCCCCAAAGCTGCTCTTTCGTGGTCTCTGCCTGAGCCGGGGCCGGGGGCTCACGGCTGTAACTGGTAACTCGCCGCCAGCCGTGCGGCTTCCGGTTGCGCCACGCCAGGGGAGAGCCCCCTGGGCGCGGAGGACAACCCCCACCCCCACCCCGTACTTCAGAGACGCACAAAAACCAGGAAACGAGAATGGAAGGAAGGGAAGACGAGATCGCCAACGCGCCGGCGTCTGGACAAATTAGTCATCCAGAACCTCCGCCCAACCCGCCCTGCAGAGGATCGCGGACGCGCACGCGAATCCCGCCGCTCTCGGGCGCCAGTCGATTCTGCCAATCTCGCGTCTCGGCCTCAGGCGTGGCCAAGTCCCGCCTCCGTTCGCGGCCGCGCGCGCAGGCTCGTCTCTTTCGGGAGGCGGGAGAAGCCGAGCCGCGCGCGTCACTCAATCAGACCAATCGTCCATCACTTCCGCCTCTCGTGCGGCCCCGCCCCTGGCACACGCTGGGTTTATGGCTGCAGCTTGGCGCGCTTTGGGGCGGTTCTGGGGATGGCGAGGTGGTGTGAATGGGCGCGAAGGCGTCAGTGAGAGCTGGACTTGGCCGGGGTTCCTCAGTGGACTCGAGTAGAGCTGCCTTTCTGTCGTCGGGGGAACTCGACCTCTCCTCAGGCCTGGGGGCTCCGGCGGCTGGTGTGCTTCCTGCCGGGGGAAGGAGAGGACGGCTGCCCCCTCTGGTTTACCCAGCTCACGTCGAGCCTTTGGTGGAGGTAGCAGCTGCGATCACTCTCCTGTTTCGTGTCTGTTCGCACCTTAAACGGCGCAGAGGCGTGAATGTTTCTTGGCTTGTCTCTTGCGCCTCCGGGCGTGGAGTTTTTACGCACGCACCTTTTAGAATTCGAGTTAACTGACAGGTCTGATTGTATTTTTTGAGTCAAGATTTCAGCTGTATCCTTTAATTATGGAGCTATCAATAACGAAATTAGAGAATTCCTATCTAAAGTTGTTATTCTCTCCTCCCCCCCTTAATGCAGAATTTGAAGATATTTTGATATTTGGAAAAGAAAATAAGGAGAGTCTTGTTTCTTTGACATACAAGCCAGTTAATTTGTCATGAAAAATTTAGTCCCTTTGTGGGACAGTAAATAAAAAAGCGCAAAAAGAACAAGAATAAATTACATCTAAGTGAAATAGGAGGAAATTTGCTGGCTTACTTGTGAATGTTTTATATGGGGCCACGCAGCCAGGTTCATCTGCCCACTGTCCTAGAGAAAGCCAATATCCAGAGACAGCAAGCAGAAAGGGTTGATTCCGCATAGCACCAAGTGGGGAGATGGGAGAAAATTCTCAAATCTGCTTCCTGGAGAACTGGGAGACAAGGTTTTTAAAGACAATGTGGTGGGCAGGTTAGGCGGTCCATCCCAGGGGCACGCAGTTCCTTGGGTTGGGGCGGGGGGGTCCAAGACCAGTAGACTCAGTTCCTTGGTGTGGGTGGTTCAGTTACTGGAAGCAGGGCCTGGAAGACATGTACACCAATAACTTTTTGATAAAAATTGAGAAAAATATAGAAGTGTGGTTAATTTGATTCCCATTTTATAATTAATTTTCTTTTTTAGAGGTACATCGAGATTTCACTTTCAAGATGGAAAGTCCCTCAGATTCAGCTGTGATTTTACCTAGGACTCCAGAGGCCTGTGCAAGTAGCTCAAAAAAACAAGTACAAAAATCTTAGTTCTTCCCTTGGGTTCATTCTGTGTTTAAGTATTGTGGCAGTGGTGGTTTTAAGGCCACTGAAGATTGTTAATTAACATAGTATGTAGCATAAATAAGTAGATAATTTATTAAATAGTAATTTTAAGTTTTTCTTCTAAGATAATGTGTGTATGGTACTTCTCACACCTCCCTGCTGCCAGATTTTTATCTTGAATTAATTCATTTCATTTATTTTAAGATTAGGTTATTATAACACTCCAAATTGAGGAAGTTTGAAAATCTATGCATTATCATTTTTAAAAGGGTTTTTGATTATAGGATCTAAGTCTTTTCCTTAATCTGTAATTCTGAAGCTCATAGGGTAGTTGTCTGGCATGTGCTAGTTGCTGACCAAATGTTCTGTGATTACTAGAGTGTCTCAACACTGTTTTAGAAGGGTGTTGACTTTGCAGAGGGAGAGAAAATAAAGCTAATATAACTGGAAATTAAGGACATTTTGTGATGGCTACTTTAATATGGAGACAGCAAGCCATCTTGTGTCTATTATAGCCTTTATTTCTGTTAGATCTATTACATTTACATCAGGAATGTTTTCCTTGATTAACATTTTTAATCTTTTTCTTTTTTTTAATGTTTTGTGCCCATTATAGCCCATGAGTGCAACACTTAGAGAAAGATTAAGGAAAACAAGATCTTCATTTAATTCCTATTACAATGTGGTAAAACGTCTTAAAGTAGAGGATGAAGAAAATGACCAGACTTGTTCAGAGAAATCACTGTCTTCCACAGAAGAAAACTGTTCAGAATTTCAGGAAAGTTTTAAACACATAGACAGTGAATTTGAAGAAAGTACCTATTTGAAAAATAGCTTCAAGAATATCAGTGCATGTGAAACTAAATCACTTGATAGTGAGTCGTGCAGTGCTCTCCAAAGTGAGTTTGTAAGTAAAAATCTACCTAAACAAGGATTAAATGAAGAAAAAGCAAAACTGGTGAAGCAGATTCAGGAGAAAGAAGACTTACTTCGGAGGCTAAAACTAGTCAAAATGTATAGATCAAAGGTGAGAATTTCAGGACCATTGCATAATAATTTTTATTTTTACATAAATTGCAGAAAATAATTTTAAAAATAGGAAATAATTTTTTCAAGCATAATCAATAATAAGCCAACTATTCAAAAACCTGCCTTCCAACAAATTTGACTCTAAGCCATGGATGTAGAGTAGAAGAGCCCTCTAAACGCCAGATAAAACCTTTATTTAAGAGTCCCAACTCTTCATCTAATATGCAGTTGAAGCCTTTCTCTCTAGTTTCCAGCCCATAGCAATGTTTGAGGTATTAAATATTAGATGCAAGTACATGTGAATGTAAGTTACAGCTAACAGTGAATGAATAAAACTAAAAATGGGCCACCAACTATAATAAATTTTAGTAATGATCTTATATCTCTCCCAAATTCCTGATTAAAGTGTTTCAGGAATTTTAAGAAAATAAGTAATTTATATTGAAGATTTCAACCCAGTTAGGTTGAATTAAATAGAACTTGGGCACTTAGAAAGAGATAAGCTTTCTTACCAGGGCCATTCATATGTATGCAATAGCTCATTCTTCCCCAGCAATGTGGAATAAGTGGTGGAATAGTGTATCTCATTTGCTGTCTTGAATTTTTAGTATTTTTTTAAATAAGACGAGATAATGTTGAAAAAAATACTTTTAATTTGAATATTGTCACTTTTTAGAGTTCACAGCAAAATTGAATAGAAGGTACAATATAGTGTTTTTTTTAATAGCTCAGTTGTATAATAATAGAAAATTAGTAATTTTTTTTTTTTTACTAGTTTTGCCCTATTTAATGGTTTGATTTTTCTCTAAGGATAAGGATGTCTCAGAGCTAAGAAGAAACAAAATGGCCATAGAACTCAATAGAAAGCCATTTTAACTATTATACTTATGACCATCCTACTTTTTCCTAGGCAGAAGTCCCATTCATTCCCAGGTATTAGCCTTTAACCTTGCACATAAACTAATTTAATTTTCATTGAGTAAGTTAAAATAGCATGCCCATCTGGTTAGTGACATACATTCATGTTTGTTTTCTTTTCTCTTTCAGAATGACCTGTCTCAGTTACAGTTGTTAATAAAGAAGTGGAGAAGCTGTAGCCACATGTTGCTTCATGAGTTGCAATCAGCTATGTCTCAAGAGAATGAGAAACTGAGCCTTACTCAATTGATAGACCACTATGGGTTAGATGATAAATTGTTACACTATAATAGAAGTGAAGAAGAATTTGTAGGTATTTGATAATTTTTTTTTTTCTAGAATATCTTTTGAGAATGACAACTTAATTAGAAGATACTTACACACTTTAAAGGAAAGGTATCCTGACCCACATCAGTTTAGGGCACACTAATACATTTAATACAAATGAAGTTCTAAAATGAAAATTTAATATTTTGGATAGATTTGCCAAAGAAAACTTGCCATTTAAAGTAATGTGAAAAAAATTATGTTTAAAATATAATTTGGACAATTCTGTAAACTAATTTTAATACATTGTTTTTAATGGCAAAAAGTTGTTGTGTTAAAAACTTGTCCAATTGGGTGGATGTCTGAACCTAAACTGATCCAGAATGCCTGCCTCTGCTAAGCTGATGAACCTCTTTTCCATCTTACCACATACTTCCATCTGATGATCCAGCAAGTAATTAAACTCATGTCTAAAATTGCATTCTTTCCTCTCTTCATATTTGTTATATCCTCATTTAGTGAAATGACTATCTACTTCTTACAAATCTATATTTCCTTATCTCTCACATCAAGGTATTGTGGCATATAAAGTCCTTTGTATTCATCTGTAGGATGAAACTTCAAATGTTCAAGTCACAGTAATCCCTCAGGCAGAAACTCACCTTCACAGGGTTGGGTTTCTGTTACCAAGCTGTACCTGTCATCTTGGCTGTATGTGGAGGTAGGACCCAAGCTGGCCAGTCCCTGGGAATTTGGAAATGAGCTCAGGAAAGCAAGACCATCTCTTTTTGTGAGTAGAGCTGCTTTGTATGTAAGTAGAACAGCTGATGTGCTTAGGTAGGGCTGTGTACTTACAGAATAAGAGATATTAGATGCAGAGAAAACTTTGTGGGTCAGTGGCTTTCTGGTCCTAGTTGCCAGTCTTACCTGAGGGCTTTCTGCATTCCTGCTTTTGAGTCCTTTTAAGGATTAAAAACAGCTTTATTTAGCATTTCAAAAAAGGCTTCACTGCTAGCTGGTAAATAACCACTACTCTGAACTCTTCCCTCAAGTGCACCTCACTTTCAGCCCAGTCTCATTATTTAACACATCTTTAAAAGCAGACCTTAGGGCTCTGCTCTCCCATCCATTTGTGAGTGCATACCAGTAAACTCTCGAACCACATATATAACTTCCTGTTTCTGGACACTACCACTGGCTTTTATGAACCTGAGAGACCTGGCACGGGCCTCACACGGCCTCCCCTGGCCCTGGAGTTCTTAGATGGGCACTGTTGTGCTATTTTAGTGCCTAACAGCCAATCTTCAGCACTGCATGCTGCCAGCCACTGGCTTAAATGTGGCAGAGGAAGTGTTGCCCCTTGTGATGCTGGCATTGTGGAGCGGCATCAGAATGGAGGCTACAGCATCCCACTGCTGGTAGCCACATTCCTTGGGGTCACCTTTACACTTTTGTCAGCATGTCCACTTTGGGGAGCTAAAGCATCAGTGAGAATCTTGTTCTGGGATAGCTGGAGTCATGGTGATGAGGTTTCCAAGGCACTGGCTGGTTGCTGAGGTTCCAAAGAGCACCGCACAGGAGGTGGGTCATGGGGAGGGATGGGGTTTGTGGGACTGTTTGGGGTCCTAGTGATGCCCGTGGGGTAGTCCTCCTTTTTGCCACTTCTGTTGAATTTTACCTCCATTTAATGGAGTGCGTTAAGAACAACTGGATTCCATGTTTTCATTAAAAAAAATAGCTAATTAACAGTACTTGCCAGTTTTAAAAGTATATTAATTCAAGTATTACAGTGATCAACATCCAGTATGAAAAAGGTGAGAAATTTAAGATAATTTAAAATTTAAGTGGCAAAGCGAGGATTTGAACCCAAGCAGCTCAGCAACAGAGTCCATATTCTTAATTCCGTGGTTAATTCATGCTATATTCGACCTGATTAGTTATATCACTAGTTGGTAGTATACATAATATTTCAAAGGACTACAAAATAAGACTATAATTCCTGGTAGTTCAGCAGATGCTGAGAGGAGTCTATACAGTGAACAATGTTCAGAGGGGATTTGACTTGCATGTCCCATGTGCCCTTCCAAAGCACCTGCCAACCCCCTAAACCAGAAGTTACCTCCTGTGGAAAATGTCAGCTCCTGTACCTCAGTGGGTAAGGTACCGGCCACATACACCAAGGCTGGCGGGTTCAAACCCGGCTGGGCCAGCTAAACAACTACTATGACAACCGAAAGGCTTCTACTGGAATACAGCTTGAAAACAGGAGGTTCACTAGATTCTGCCTCACATGCTTCAAAGCTGAGGCAGTCAAGTAAGGAGCATTGCCAGTGCCACCCAGGGCTGATAATTAAATAGAAATGATGGGAGAATGTTTGGTTTGTTAAAACCTAGGAATCCACACAGTTATTATCTAATTATGAAATTTGTGGCATTGGCTGTTAGCAAATGAAATCTCTAGGCAGCTAACTTAGGTGACATGGAATCTGTATCACCAGAAAAGAAAAAAAATTATATATAGTTGATTCATACATCTACTAATAGCACAGAGAACTTCTGGCAGTCCTATCTGAAGAGTAAGATATTTGCACCCCCCCCCCCACATTCCCTCACCCTCAGATTTATTGCCTCTTCTCAAATCCCTGTTTCAGGGATAATGTTGAAGGACCCTGGATGTAGGAAATGTTACCAGTGGGCATTTCCATGCTGAATCAGACAAAATGACTCCTTGAGTCTTTCTAACACTAAGGAAGTGAGTGATCAAAATGATGTTGGTCTTATCATGTTCCTTACCATCTTCATCCAATGCTGATCACTATGTGAACGATCAATAAATCTAAAGATTTGTTTTTCTAAATAGAAGATTTTATAATAGTTATTTTGTTTTACCCATATATTGTATATTATATATGCATCCAGCACTGATCACTATGTGAACAATCAATAAATCTAAAGTTTTTTTTCTAAATAGATTTTATAATAGTTCTTTTGTTTTACCCACATATTGTATATTATATATGTTATAATATATAATACTAAACATTGAACTTAATGAACTAATTGCAGATTAAACTCAATGTTTAGTTCATTAAGTTACAGAACAGTGAGAGATTGACATCACTTAGAAATTGTGGTCAGTGATCCCAAGGATATAGCAGTCCACAGGCTAAGGAAGTGTGAAGCAGTTTCCTGGCCAGTTACTCTTCTCATTACATGGTTATTATCATCTACATGAGTAAAGCAATAAACTATTTCATGGACATGAGAAAGCACATTTTTTGTTTGCTAAACCCTATTAGATAGAGCACCAATGTGAATTCTGTTAATAAAGAAATATAGATGATTCTGTTTTTAAAAATAAAACATTTGTGATTTACAAATGATGTAGAGCTTGGAAAAAAGGAAACAACCTTGTTCTCTTTGGTAGAACAGGGAATAATCTTAAATATTCTGGTAATTTTTTTCTGATTATAGAAATGCTTACTGAAGAAAACTTGGGAAATACAGAAAAGCATAAAGGTAAAAATCATCCATAATCTCATAGGTTTTGACATCATTTTATAAAATTAGAAATACTAGGGTGGTACCTGTAGCTCATCAAATAGGTGCCGGCCTCATATGCCGAAGGTGGCGGGTTCAAACCCGGCCTCGGCCAAACTACAAAAACAGAAAAAGAGCCAGGCGTTGTGGCAGGCGCCTGTAGTCCCAGCTACTCAGGAGGCTGAGGCAAGAGAATTGCCTAAGCCCAGGAGTTGGAGGTTGCTGTGAGCTGTGTGACGCCATGGCACTCCACTGAGGGCGAAAAAGCTAGACTCTGTCTCTACAGAAAAAAAAAAGTTGGAAATACTAGCAGTGGCTAAGTATTTTTTTTATCTTGAAGACTTTCTAGCCCAGAATCCTACTACTTTGGGGCATCAGATTGGGCAATACCGTATCTATACAAAAAATAAAACTATCTGAGTGTAGTGATGTACAATTGTATGTATTCTCAGCTTCTCAGGAGGCTGAGGCAGGAGGATTGCTTGAGCCCAGAAGTTTGAGGTTACAGTGAGTTATGATCATGCCACTGCACTTGCAGTCTGGGTGATAGAGTGAGACTTTTTGTCTCTTAAAAATAAATAAGATTGGCTTGGCGCCTGTAGCTCAATGGGCTAACGTGCCAGCCACGTACATCTGAGCTGGCGGGTTCGAATCCAGCCTGGGCCTGCCAAACAACCATGATGGCTGCAATCAAAAAATGGCCGGGCGTTGTGGCGGGTGCCAAGTAGTCCCAGCTACTTGGGAGCCGGAGGCAAGAGACTTGCTTGAGCCCAGGAATTGGAGGTTGCTGTGATCTGTGATGCCACAGCACTCTATCCAGGGTGACAGCTTGAGGCTCTGTCTCAAAAAAAAAAAAAAAAAAAAAAAGATTTTTCACAATCCGAGGTACTCAATTGTAAAATGAAGGCAAAAGATGCTCTATTACACGGGGGGAATAAGGGAGCAGGCAAATGGGGGTCATGGTGTATGGCAGACCTCTTGGAGCTGGGTCACAATTATAAGACGGACTTTACCTAATAAATGCAATCAGTGTAACCTAGTTCTTTGTACTCTCTATGAATCCCAAACAATTTTTAACAAGGAAAAAAATAAAATAAGCTAAAAAAAAAAGTTTTCTATACCATAACTATTTTGAACCAATTAAGATTAAATGAATAAAAAGATCTTGATTACTTTCTTTCTGACTTAAAATCTTGTTCATTCTTGAATAAAAACAATTCATGATAGCTGGGTGTTGTGGCAGGTGCCTGTAGTCCCAGCTACTTGGGAGGCTGAGGCAAGAGAATCACCTAAGCCCAGGAGTTGGAGGTTGCTGTGAGCTGTGTGATGCCATGGCACTCTAACAAGGGCGATAAAGTGGGGCTCTGTCACTACAAAAAAAAAAACAAAAAAACAGCAATTCGTGATATTTTACACATTTATTTATACAGGACAAAAATGTGTATTTTGATCAAGGATAAAATTAGTTTGCTTTTAAAAACATGCAACTAAGAGTAGACTGTACTTAAATTTTTAGTATGAAAGTAAAATCATTTTATCCCAATGAAATGATTTTTAAAATGACTAATTTGGCCTTGTATTTTTCTGGAAGTGTTTTTACAGCTGAGCAAGAGCAGGAAATGTTTTCATCCTTAATCTTTCTACTTCAGCCTGTAGTATTGAAATCTGTTCAGCTTGTTGTTTTGAAATATGCATTAACTTCTGTTGTTGCATCATGCTTTCGTATCGTTCTTTAGCAATCTTTTCGCAAGTCAAATGAGACCCTATCCCAAAATTGGAGAAGAAAGGAATTAGCTGGATTATTATCAATACTTCCAAACACAAAGATAGTATTTTGAATTAATTAAACGTGGAAGAAATGCTGGAAGCTTTATAACTATCGCACAGATTTTAGGGATACTTATTACTTTTAAAGAAATCTATAGTTGATTAAAGAAAAATAATGCTTACCCATTGCATTACAGATGTCTTTTCTCTCTGATATAGATACCAGTTCTTCTCGTAGATTGCAGCTTAGAGTATAATTTGCTACATCTTTTTGATTACTGAACTTTCCCAGTTTTTTGAGTATTTTTTTGCAGTTTTCCACATTCTTTTTGTGGGTCTGAAATTTTGTTCCCACGACATCCCACAAAATTAATTTTGAAAAAATTTATGAAGACATTATTCTTATATTCTAAATAACATTACTATCATAACATCTTACCACCACATCCCTAGGACCTTATATACTACCTACCCATAGTAGGCACTCAAAATTGTTGAAAAACAGAATGGGATCTTAATACCACATTTTAGAAAAAAAATTTTTATATTCTTAAAAATGAGAGACTATTTTAAAAGCTTGAGATTACTTTGTTTCTGTTGTATATATGCTAATAGTAAAATCTGAGCACTTGTTACTCAGTTATGATAAAGCTTTTACAATGCCAAGGAAAGACTATCAATACCTCTATTACATAAATCAGAAACCAATATCAATTAGAAAATTTATACCCCAAGGGGTTAATTCTAATATTAAAAGAAACACTTTAGTCTATTCTACTGGTTATAGATGCAAAAACTATTCAAGGATCTCTCATACTTCATGAATACTATTACAGTAAATGACCAAGATTTTGTTAGGCTCTGTTTGAATTCATAATTTGAAACACTATTACTTTACTCTAATGATTCACAGCTTTGGGATTATAATGATCATTTTCTTTGAGACTTACCTTATCCAAAACAGCAATGGTTTGCTCCATTATTCCAATTTGAAGATTAATCAGACTGTCATAGTTGGGTTCATTTAGGTACTTTGAAACAAAAAAACCCACAATACATGTTAAGGATATTTTTCTCTTTCAATAGATAACTTTAAAAGATGGTTTTTAGTTTTGAAAGTTACTATGTGTAGTTTTCATAACAAATATACATGTAAGATTGATTTGACTTTTGTGCCAACAGTATTTCCTTTATTTAGCCATTAGTACACTCTTATACACTAATTATTACACTCCATACACTAATTATTAAAAATGTCTAGGATTTACTTTTTCATTTATCATTTATGCAACTCACCAAATATTTGTTAAATGTTCCACTGAGTCCCACATTAACAGTATCCCATTTAAAGACATTGAGGAAGATACAAAAATAGATAACATGACAGCCTTCCAGAAAAAGGAACATGTAGATATGAATGATTGCCAGAAGCTATGTAAAGGGTCAAGCAAATTCACAGGTGGGTGTCATGCAAATTCTGGTTTATAATGGGATGGAATTCCTCCAGGCTTGAAAAATAAAGAAATGTCTTATAAAGACCCTTTAATCTAGACCTGAAAACTAGATAGATTTGGGGTGTGCAAAACAAAGTTAGGAAAGACATTTCAGATAGAACAAGTATGAATAAAAGTACAGAGGTAGAATCCTAGAAAATAGTAGTAGGTTTGGTTTAAGAATACTAATTATATAAGGAACAGTGAGAAATGAGTTTGAAAAGTTAAGTTGAAAGACACTGCCCCTCTGATGGTTTCACAATTCATTTGCTAGATAAGTAGCATTTTAAATTGTTTGAGCAGGGTAGTAATGTCATTAGAGTTGAATAGGAATACTGATCCAACAGCAGTATACAGTGTAGGTTAGATAAGAGAAAGACCAGGGTCAAGAAATCAGAAATTAATTATAAGATTGCCTAACCATTGAAAATGAAGGACTGACCTGAGACCAGGGCAGTGGGGATAGAGGATGAGGGAATAAATACCTAAAGCAGGCAAGATTTGGAAGGCATGGGGAAGAGGGGAACCAAAGATAACTATAACTGCAAGCCTGAGCAAGTGGCTGAAAAGAACAAAAATAAGCATGTTACAAGAGGAGCTCCTCGGAGCTTGGTTTGGAATTCACAGAGTTGGATTAGTCTCTAGAGAAGATCATCAAGGGCTAGAGGCATGGAACGAAACAGACATGCTGGGGTGAAATCTTGAAGAAGGCTGTAGATTGAGGAGGCTCTTGGATTGAAGAGTTAGGGGCAAGAGACAATCCAGTAGAGGAGGCAGAGTGGTCTGATGTGTTGGAAATAAAATTAATCAGAGGTGACAAAAGCCAGAGGAATGGGAAATCAAGATGGTTAAATGTTAGAGTTGAAGGATGAAAATGACTGGGAAAATCTGAGCATGGGATTTGACAACTAGGAAACCCTTAGTGAACTGTAAACTGGAATTATTCTACTAAACAGGTCATGAAGAAGTGATGGTAGCAAATGTAACAACTGGTAGAAAAAGACAGAGTTCATACATTAGGAAACACTCCTGGCTGAGAATATGCTTGACATCACAGGGGCTTCTTATTAAATACTAGTCAAATGAATGAATACATTAATGAATAAAATTAAAACTATGGAAGGGGCAGGGAGAACTTACCTTTTGACGATCTCTTGAGAAAAACAACATCTGAATATCCCAAGCCCTTTGATTTAGATCTTCCATTTCCATCTCCATTTTCTTATGCTCCCATTCAATCTGAAATATTCCTTTGTGTACTTCTTTACTTTCCATCATGCTAGCAACCTTTTTTTGTCCTTGAGTCTTAAAAAAAAGTACATTCAGTATTCATACAATATGATTCTGCATACAGGATCTAGACTATTTCAGTCTGAATACTATTTTTATAAAACAATTGGATCACAGAGATAATTCAATTTTCTTTTAAAAATGCAGCAGATATTAAAAAATAACTTCTTGGTCAAAATCTGACCACTGTAAAGTATGATAGTCATGAAACAGAAGGTACGTTTAAATGGCAGAGCCAATTTACTTTATACATCAATTATTAGGTGGGAAATCCTTTTGCCATCAGCTAGTCTACTGACCTGTGTGCATTTGTGTCCCTGCTCATTGCCCTCCGACCTGATGCTATGAATAAAGGATTGTAGTTTAATGCAGCTAGGCTATCTGGTTGGTAGCCAGTGGAAAAGCAAAAAAAGAGCATCTGATCATCTCAATAGATGCAGAAAAAGCATTCACTAAAATTCAGCACGCTACATGATAAAAACTCTTGATAAACTAGTCATAGAAGGAACATAACCCAAAATAATAAAAGCCAGATATGACAAACCCACAACCAACATGATACTGAATGGGGAAAAGTTGAAAACATCCCCCTAAGGACCAGAGCAAGAAAAGGATGCCCACAGTCACTATTTCTATTTATCACAGTACTAGAAATCTACTGTCATTTTCTCTTTAGAAAAGTTTAATTACCCGAATCACAGAATTCAGGTCTTCAATTATGGTCTTGTTGATGAGAATTGCGTCAGGATAGTCCAATATTAGCTGGAAATTGTCCAGTTCTACTTGTCCTTGTTTAAGAAGAATTTGGATTGTCAAATTCAGCTGGAATCTCACTTTCTCTTCCTGTAATCTAAAGTCAAAAAGATTTCAAAGCAATGGTTGCAACATGTTAATATTTCAAATTTCACCTGTTATCTGAGAATGTAACATTCTAATCAGCTTATGGAAAACATCCTGGAGACTAATGTGGAGAGTATTTTCTTAACAATGGGCTTTCCTAGATGTCTTTCTGAAACCCCATCCTAGTGACATGGAATTACACTTGAGTTGCTCAAAGAATGGTATGGAGAAATGCCTTTATGCAATTTTACTTTAGGATTAAGAAAAGATAGTATAATTTTGATTGTAATAAAAGTACAGTAAAAATTAAAATGAAGAAAACTCAGATGTTATTAAATGAAAATGTATTCGAGTTTTGACTTGATTTCTGATACTATATAATCTTGAATCTGTATGCTATTTGTCAACTCTGTTTCTGGGCAATTCATATTTCTCCCTACAACCTAGATCTAAAAGTGATATATAGCAATGAATTTGGGAACAATAGAAGATGTATTTGTCAATGTGGCTGTAAATATGGCCAAAAATTAAAGCAAAGACTTAAAAGAGTATCCCAATCATTCAGTAAAAAACCACAAACTCCCCTAAAGGAAAAGATATTAGTTGGCTAAGTGTCTACATGGCAAGTTCTTGGATATCTGCTTAATTTTCCATACAGGTAGCTTAGATAGCTTCAGCCTCCAAGTACTTATTGGCAGAAACAGGTTCTTGATACTTTCATGTGGAAGGGGCAGATTAAAAAATACTAAAATTTTACACACACACACCCCAAAACTAAAATTTTTCCATAACTTGTTTATTTGTCATAAGAGCAATGAAAACTGTAGGGAAGTTCCATCCTGAATCAAGTCTTATGTAACAAAATGCACTTTAAAAAAAAAATTATTTTAAAGCACAATGCAGGAGGCTTGGAGCCTGTGGCTCAACAGGCTGGGGCACCAGCCACGTACACCTGAGCTGACGGGTTCGAATCCAGCCCGGGGCACCAAACAACAATGACGGCTGCAACCAAAAAATGGCAGGGTGTTGTGGCGGGCGCCTGTAGTCCCAGCTACTTGGGAGGCAGAGGCAGGAGACTTGCTTGAGCCCAGGATTTGGAGGTTGCTGTGAGGTGTTATGCCAAGGCACTTTCTCCAGGGTGAGAGCTTGAGGCTTTGTCTCAAAAAAATAAATAAATAAAAATAAATAAATAAAGCACAATGCAGGGATCAAGATAGGAAAGTCTGTGCCAGCTGCAAAGCAGTTAGTCAATAGGCAACCTGGACCCCTCTCCTCCCCTCCAGTGATAACACAACCTCAGCCTGGGCTTAGATTTTGAATAGGTGAACATGAAAGAAAAGGTCAAATTACAGGATAAGTTCATGGTACACTTTCTCAATCTCCTGTTGAACACTTTCATCCTCCTCAACTCTCTTCCGGAGGAAAGATGTCATTTCCATTAAGCCAGCTGCTTTCTGCTTTACCTGAAGAAACAAACCACAAACATCTCAGAAGACACAGAGCTCCAACTTTAGAAAACACATGATAAACTTCTTTTGTTCCAAAACCATAATGAGCCCATCTTTCTAAGAAAATAAAATTTTAGATCCCTGCCATTATGTAATATAAGATGACTAAAACTTAGATGGTCACTTTCATGAATAATATGAAAAAGATCAATTTTCATTCTTGGTGAAAATCAAGTATGCAAGCAAAAAATTTTTTTTATATCTTATTTCAAATTTGTTCTCATCACTTCAGGTGAACTTATAAAATAATAGATAGTTTAATACAAATACACCAGCCTGAGGCATATGGCACCATATTTAGGGAATTTGAAGGACTGGTCAAGAAGCAACAAGAGGAAGGATTCTCTTCCCAAAGAAACACAAACTTTTACCCTTTGCTACACCAGTTTTCTATTCTAGTGAAACTATAGAGCTGGCTCCGCTGAGCTAGATATAATTATAATCTATACAAAATGAAATAACCTACCATGGTGTTGTCCAAGACAAATATAATGTGGATCATAAATGTGAGCCATATATGTAATATTAAATTTTACTAATATTAATTAATTTCATTTTATTAATGTATTTTATTTTAAGTACAATATATATAAAATACTATTTCAATTTGTAATCAATAGAAATGTTAATGAAGCACTTTTCATTCTTTTTTGTTATTAAATACTAAGTGTTCTAATTTTCCACTTACAGCATATCTCAATTAGGACTGGCCACATTTATTTCAAGTACACAATGATCACATGTAGCCAGTAACCACTATTTTGGACAGTACCCAGTCCACAAGCATAGGCCTATACTTAGTTCTCAATAGGACTAAGGTTGATATTCATTATTTTATTATCACTATTACCAACTTATATTCTAGCAGGAAAATCTAAATAATTAGTTTTTGTGAATGCACTGACTATGTAAAATATATATTTGCTATTACACTAAGAATGAAATTAAATTATATACTTTGTGTTCATTTTCCACTTTTGTTCGTCTGATTATGCAGAAATGTTCCCAGACTGAGAGGTCCAAGCCTTCTGGCATGTTATTAACACTGTCCAACTCATCCATGGCTTTCATTAACTGAGCAAAGTTGTCCTTATTCGACTTGCCAGATCCTGGTCGTTCTCCAAAAGGGACCATAATGATTGTTTCTGAGTGTGTTTTCTGCTTGTGAATCCTGGTATTATCAAGAAAAGCCTGTCAACATTTCATATTCTCACAAAAACCCAAATGTTAAATAATCAGAGATAGGCATGACACACTGTAAGGCACTTTCCTTTGTCACTTGAGGGCTAGTGGGCGGACTATTCCACAGTGAAAAGCACCTACACTCTCTGCATTCCAGATATGACCCTGACTGGACTATAGAAGTCCCTGTGGTCAGCACTGACAGCTTTACCCATGCTGGGACATGTCTTCCTTCAGTGTATTGTAAACAGGCAAATAAATGCCCGGGAGAAGTGTTGGTGTTCCCTGGCTCTGTCTTACACATCCTCTGTTGGCATCTTCTTTGCAGGTGAGTAGCCAGTAATATGTTTAGAAGTATGTGAAACTGGAGAAGTGCCTCTTTTAATCTACATTAATAAATTAGCTTTGTTTTCCTGGGCTGCGGATGAGAAAGGAAATGGGATACAAAGATTTGTGTTGGGCCCTCACTACTGAGTGCTTTCCAAGACATTGGGAAGTGGTACTGTATTGTCATCTCCCTTCTCTAGATTAGGAAAGCCAGGCTCTGAGAGAAGCTCTTGGCCCAAGGATACGAATCTGAAAGTTAGGATTTAAAACTAACTCTCTTTGACAACAAAGATTTTGCTTTTCCTACTGTTGCTTCCTAAAATACAGGAAGTCTCATTTCTTTCTTCACAAGGAAAAGAAATTTACTAGACTTATTATAGCTCACTCCTTGAAAAATAGGGAAACCATGGGTTGGTGCCCATAGATCAGTGAGTAGGGCACCAGCCATATACATCAAAGCTGGTGGGTTCAAACCTGGCCTGGGTCAGCTAAACAACAATGACAACTGCAACCAAAAAATAACCAGGCATTGTGGCAGGCGCCTGTAGTCCCAGCTACTTGGGAGGCTGAGGCAAGAGAATCACTTAAGCCCAGGAGTTTGAGGTTGCTGTGAGCTGAGATGCCATGTCACTCTACCAAGGATGACATAGTGAGACTCTGTCCCAAACCAACAAACAAACAAAAAAACTAGGGAAACCAAGACATGAGGCATGTTTTAGGTTAAATTCCTTATGGTGCATGTAA
This sequence comes from Arctocebus calabarensis, assembly GCA_963573935.1. Lineage (NCBI taxonomy): Eukaryota > Metazoa > Chordata > Mammalia > Primates > Lorisidae > Arctocebus > Arctocebus calabarensis. The sequence continues at coordinate 5,257 of CAUYON010068021.1, read as the reverse complement.
CCTGTCACAGGTGAATGAGTTTGTACGGGTCTGACAGTTAAGTTCACAAACTTGCACCACACACTTATGTTGGCAGTACTGTACAAACAACTTGGTAAGGGTTTATAACCTTAGTATATCAGTGTCTCACAGCTGTGTTCATGTTGAAGTATGGTGGTGTCTTGCTGAGCAGTGTTCATTATTGTTACATGTTTTTGTATGCCATTGTGAGAATGTTGGAGCTTGAATTAGAGCAATGAATAAACATTACATTTCTTGTTAAACTTGGCAAAAGTGAAAATGAAATCAAGGACATGGTAGTACAAAATTGTGGGAAAATAGTGTACAAACAGAATAAATGTTTTTCTGAGGGAAGAGGAGCATCACTGATGAAGAGAGGTCAGGGTGGTCAGTAACAGCAGAACTGATGAAAACATTGCAAAAATTCATTGAATTGGTGTCAATAAAATCATTGGGGTATTACCTGTGGCTCAGTGACCCCATACACTGAGGGTGGCAGGTTCAAACCCTATCCCGGCCAAACTACAACAACAAGAAAAATAGCCAGGCATTGTGGTGGGCGCCTTTAGTCCCAGCTACTCGGGAGGCTGAGGCAAGAGAAACACCTAAGCCCAAGAGCTGGAGGTTGCTGTGAGCTGTGACACCATGGCACTCTACTGAGGGTGACAAAGTGAAACTCTGTCTCAAAAAAAAAAAAAAAAAGAAAAAGAAAATCATTGGCTGACTGTGAGAAGCAAAGTAAACCAAGTAAACATTGATAGAAAACCAGGAAAATGTGAATTGAAAATCTTGGCATGAGAAAGGTGTGGCTCTTGCACCACAACAATGCACCAGCTCACATGGTACTGTCTGTAAGGGAGTTTTTAGCCAGTGAACAACTGTGTTGGAACACCCTCCCTACTCACCTAGTCTGGCTTCCAATGACTTTCTTCTTTACCCAAAGACAAAGGAAATATTGAAAGGAAGACATTTTGCTGGCATTCAGGATAACAACATAATACAACGACAGCTTCGATGGCCATTCCAGAAAAAGAGTTCCAAAAGGGTGGACTAGTACTGGCATTGCTGCATAGCTTCCCAAGGAGAGTAATTTGAAGGCGACCAGAAATACTGAGCAATGAAGTATGTAGCACTTTTTAAAGGATGAGTTTACTAACTTAATTGTCAGACCTCATATCTCAGGAATTACCCTACATCTTTGTGACAAATTCCATGATTTTAGATTATGTTTGATTGAAAAACTATGAGAATCTGAAAGTATAATGTTAGAAGTCAATCATATGTGATTCTAAAGCTATCCTAAGAAAAAAATCAGATATTTTAGAACTCTTTTGAAAATGTCTACCTTCTATGACATTTTTCAAACTTTGCCTTGAAGAAAAAGCTATTTGTGTAAGAGCTAATTGTGCCAGACAATTTTGTAAAACCCTGCTTTCTCTTATTCTTTTACTTGGAGATCCAAAGGCTAATAACAAGTTCTGAGAAATTCTGTAGTAAAGAAAGCTGTTCATCTTTTTATTTAAAAAAAATAGTATGTTTCCCAAATTTACTTAGTCCTAGAATCCTATTATACGCAATTCCAATTCATACTACAGGGGAATCATATTTTTTGAATACATCTTGGGAAAAATTGTGCCATCTATGACTTAAAAGGAACTGCTTTTATGTATAAATAGAACCTACAATCGTAAAATACTTACACAGTTACTTCAACAACCTTAAATAATGAAAAGAAATCATTATTCTGCATTCCTTACCTTAAGACACAGGCATAATCTCAAAAACCACTGAATTGTGATCAAGACACTTAAATATGTCCACCTAAAAGATGTTATACTGAATATTTCCATCTAATTGGGAGAAAAAAGCTGAAATCCAGCAACACTTCTTTTCACTTATAAACATTTTCCCAGAAACATAACAGCAGAGGAGAAACAAACCTGGGTCTGCGTTTAAAGAGTTTGTAGAGTATTTCAACTTGGTGAGTATGAATTTCAGAAAATTCCTTTTTAAAGCTCCGATCTAGAACCTAAGGACAAACACATCATTGTTAGGACTGTAACTTTGTTCAGAAACTTTTTGTTTGGGGAAAGAGAAGTTTCCCAAAGTAGTATTTAAGTGTATCTACAAAGCATGCAAGTTACTTCTGTTCTGTTCTGTTCTATTCTATTCTATTTTATTCCACTCCATTCCATCTTCTTTAGGCTATTCTAGCCTATTCTTTTCCTATTCTATCCTATTATAAAACTTCTGGTCATAGCCTACTAAATTGATTTCATGACCAGCTAATAGAATATGCAACCTGAAGTTGAAAAAAAATCCCTAAAAGCTAGATGATCTACCGATTTTTTTTTGCATAAGAGAAAGCTTAAACCAGAGAAGTTAATAAAAATTCATTTTACTCAAGGGATTTTTAGAAATATACAATGGCATAGAATGATGTTTACCCATAACTGAAAAATATAGTAGGAGAAAAACCTGTGAGGAAATTAAATTATATCCTTTTATCCTTCCCCAACTCCAGGCAGCAACAACTCTGTTGCATTGTTGAATAAGACAATGACTCTCACTTTGTCTTCTGCCAGTAAGTTGTCATAGTGTTCCTTGTACATATCGAGGTTTTCTTTAGCTTTCTGGATGGCTTGTGAAGTCTGGTTCTATAATAACATCAGAAATAGTTAATTGGAACTGGAGACTTTTTGATGTAAACAAAAATATTGGAGATTCTAAAAAGAACAGGGAATTTTCTAGCACAAAATAAATGTGTTAGTGAAATATCCATTACAGATGATATTTATAGAAGAAAAGAATCGATTTAGGGATTTTGAAAGAATAAACATCCCATTACCTGTTTCTCAGTATAGCCAGATCTATATGTCAGTGAGTCTATGGAGTGCCCTGCATTCTTGGCAGGGCTGCGTAAATTGATGAAAGTGCACAGGCTTGGAAGTCACACGGATCTGGGTTCTGAGAAACTAAATATGTTTACAGACAACCATTCATAAAAGGAGAACGCTGACCCACAACCCTGCAGCAACCAGCTAACTCACTATCTTTGTAGTGACTGGCTTCAAACTGTCAGGACTTGATCAATAACTGCCAGCTTCTCTAATTTTGGTCCCTAGTTCCAACTTTGGCTGCAGAGAAAGCCAAATATGTTCCACAAACCAATCGCATAGGTTGTCCTCCTTCTAGTTGATTTGCCTCCAGCTTCCTCAAGGCAACAACTTCTGATCAGTGCTTCCCTGAAGCCCTCCCTTCTTTTCACTATAAAGCTTTCCCACTCCTTTGCCTGCCTTTGAGTCTCCGCCAAATGCAAGTGATGGCGGCCAGTTCCTTTGCTATGTGCCAAACTCTCACTAAATAGCCTCTGCTTATTCTCATTTGGATGGACATCATTTATTTCCACAGTCTCAATTCTTGCTCTGTTACATACGAGTGGGTGACTTAGGCATGTCACCCAGCCTCTCTGAGGAAAGTAATCTGTGAAAGTAATCTAGTACACTGCAGGGTTGTTATGAGTTGGGTTATATTTAGAAGGTGGTTTGCATATACTGCTTAACAGACTCTTAGAAAAAAGTAAGTTTATATGGCATTTATGATATAATGTTATGCATTCATAAGTGTCCTTTATTAATACTACTAATAAAAGCTGACATCTGTTGAAACTTATGTGAACCATATTTAATGAACTGTATTTATTCATGCTCAAATTGAGACAGAGTTTTTCACAATATGACAATTTTTGTTGTGTAACATGCTGAGTATCCAATGGTCCAGAGAAAATAATATTACCTAAAGAAGACCTTCTAAACAGCTAGAAAGTTTTTATGTCTTATCTAAGATCCCACAGCCAGTCAGTGGTTAAAAGCTGGTGCTTTAAACTATGATACAATGTGGTCTCATTTTATAAACCACATGTCATGACAAAGCTACACAGTTCTTTTGACTAAATGATTGCATATGCAGAATCACATAATGTTACATAATGTACATTCACCCAGCCCTCAAGTGAAGTCCCAGACATGAAGCCAAGGGATATACATGGTTGAGCAGGAATGGTGAAAGGAAGAAAGAAAGGATCTAGACATGCGAGCTCTTGTTCAAACATGAGATGCCTGTTAGAAAAGGCTCATACTCAGATATCAGACCCTACACTTACTTTCTCTACTTGCTTCCTTGCAAGGTAGTTGTTCAGGAATAATTCTCTAGAGCATAATTCTTCATCCAACAGTAAAGAAAAAACAAGATTATTTATTTTCAATTCCTCCTGTAGAAGAGAAAAAAGGTGGTGGTGGGGGGGAATGATCAATACTACTATCTGAAAAAGGACTTTCTATTGATGGTTACAGACTTGACACTAATAAAGCAAGTTTATGACACATAAGAGAAATCCTTTAAAGAAAGGGGGAATGTAGATTGTTGTAATAACTGTTTAGTTACCTGTTCATCATTTTATTATGAGGTAAAACACATATACAAATATATGACACCAACACATAGTTTAAAAAGTTATTCTAAAGGCAAACACCCTTGTTATCACCACTTAATTCAAGAAATAAAACTTTCCACCGGAGAAGCACCTTCCAGGTATCCTCGTCAATATTTCAACCCCAACATTAACCACTGTACTGACTTTTATAGTATTAACTTCCTTGTGTTTCTTTGTAGTTTTATTACAAAGAAGTGTGTATACTGCTATGGTTTGGATATTTATCTCTTCCAAACCTCATGCTGAAATTTAATCGCTAGTGTTGGAGATGGAGCCTAATGGGAGGTGTTTGGGTCTTGGGAACAGATCTTCATGAAGAGATTAATGCCCTCCTTCACGAGTGAGTGAGTTCTTCCACTCTAGCAGTTCCCTTGAGAGATTGTTATAAAGAGCTAGGTACTCTTCTCTCTCTCTCCTGCTCCCTCTTTCACCATGTGATCTCTGCACATGCGGATCCTCCTTCGCCTTCTTCCACAAGAGGGAGCAACTGAGGCCCTCACTAGACATCCAGTATGGAACTTTCCAGCTATAGGTATTCCTTCATAGCAACACAAAATGGACTAAGACAGAAACATAGGCATTATGTTATACTTATTCATTTAAAAAACTGTCATGTCTTGGGCGGCTCCTGTGGCTCAGCGAGTAGGGCGCCGGTCCCATATACCGAAAGTGGCGGGTTCAAGCCCGGCCTCGGCCGAACTGCAAAACAAAAAAATAGCCGGGCACTGTGGCGGGCGCCTGTAGTCCCAGCTACTAGGGAGGCTG
>CAUYON010068017.1:0-21708 GCA_963573935.1 Arctocebus calabarensis | reverse complement strand
TCATGACTAGATCTCCAGGAGGGAAAAGTTCCTGTTTTAGTTAGTATGTCCCGCCCCAAAAAGGGAGCAGGACTTTCAGGGATGATTAGGGAGGCTTGAGAAAACAGCAAGTCATCCCAATTGCAGCTTAAAGGCTGGGAGAAAAATTTGGTAACCGGCTTTCCAGACACCCCCTGTATAGTTATGGATTTGGGAGATAAAAAACAGGGTTAGAGAAAAGTACAGAAAAGGTTGATCCAAAAAAAATTTTCTCTCCTGGCGTTCCACTATAAGGCAAACCTGGGGCTCTTGAAGGGTGATGACACAAGCTGGAGCCATGAGAATTTACCGCACCCTCATTCCAGTTTGGGCTCCGATGGGGTCACTGTCCCAGGAGGCCTTCGCCTCTGGGGACAGGCCACCCTCCATCTATTTATTTTTAAAAGCAATTTATTGTTACTATATTTCATAATTTTTCAATCTTTTCAATGGATTGGGGTGGAGGAAACCCTAGTTGTTCATGTCAGAACTTTAATCTTAATCCAAAAGTCGCTGAATGATTTTTAATAGGGGCATGGCAGAATCCAATGCTCAGTTTTGCAAGGATACCCCTGATGGGAGAGGGCAGAGGAGGAAGCTGGCAGGCAGTAAGGGGGCTGACCCAGGGGTTCAGGAGAAAGGAGACTGCAGCTCAGACCAGGGAGGTGGCTATGAGAATGGAGAAACATGGCTAAAACTATGATTGGGCAGGATTTGAAACTCAGGCTGGAAATTCACTGGCAGCAGTTTTATTTGCTAAGGCAGACAGACAGGAACAGAAAGGAAAGATTTGTTTGGAGAGAGTCTGGTGAGTTGTTAGCAGAAACTATAACTGCTGGGAGCACAGCGGGGCTTAAATTTCCCAGAACAAAAGGCCCTCACTCCTCAGTGCCCAGGAGAGTGGGAGAACTTGTGTGGTTGGGCTGGAAGCAGGTGAGTTACCCCCCCTACACATGGCCCACCCATGAAAGCTGGGGCAGAGGTGGCCCTGGGGAAGGCCTGCCCCCTGACAGTGATCATGAGCTCTCCTGCTGGGCACCTTCATTACATAAAGTGGGTGGAGTTTCCTGGGACATGCAGATGAGTGGGGAGCTACAAGGGTTGAGGAAGACCATGTTCCAAAGAATAGGCTGTCTGGTGCCTGTGGCTCAAGGAGTAGGGTGCCCGCCCCATATACAGGAGATGGTGGATTCAAACCCAGCCTGGCCGAAAACTGCAAAACAAAGAAAAGAAAAAAGAATAGGTTGCTTGAGGTAAAGGGCCCACTCTATTCCATCCTTGCCTAGAAAGCACAAACATTTTGACTTTTATTTTGGATCCCAGGTATTGTCTAGCTGTGGTCTAATCAGGGGTTCAGGAATAGTTTGGCAGAGGAGGTGAAAAATGGTGGGGTGCATCTGAGTGAACCTCGCTGGCCTGATGGGGGCCCCTTGAGGGCTCCCAGAGACGGGCTTCTCTAAATCCTTCTCTACAAAGTATTGGGCCTTCTGCAGCTTGGGATATTTTATTTATCAGGCACATTGCTACAATAAATCAAATTTAGTTCTGCTCATAATCTTCACAGAGGCGGTTGGAAATATGAATCATGTTTTTGTCAATGTGATCTGACATCAGTTCTGATGAAGGCAAGGCCAAGAAGGTGACAGAATCACAGGCCATCTCCAGAATTGAGGGTGCTGGTCCTGTCTGGAGGGAATTAGAGGCAATAGTTTGGGAGAATCATGATCCTCTGCCCATACTTTCCCTGTTCACAATGCCTTTATTCCTGAAAGGACATGTGGATTTAAGATTATAGAATCATGTATTATTAGAGCAGAAAGATATCTTAATGATGATCTATAACTTAGGGATGGCAGAAACAATGGATACCTGCCACTGTTTCCTTTTCTCTTTAGGGAAAATGTTGTGAATCAATCTCTGTAGTCTGTGCAGCTAAAGAACACTTCTCAATACCCTACTCCAGGCAAATATTGCCAATCAGTTGGAGTTAGCATGCAGGAGATCTGTACCCATTTCTAGGGCTGCTGTAACAAAATACTGCAAAGCAGATGGCTTCAAACAATATAACTTTTTTCTTTTACAGTACTGAAAATTGTTTTCTGAAGTTGGGCTGTCAGAAGGGCTACTCTCTCTCTGAAATCTCTAGGGAAGAATCCTTTCTGGCCTCTTTTAGTTTCTGGTGGTGGCTGGAAAGACTTGGTATTTCTTTGGCTTGTAGACAAATCACTGCTGTCTCTGCCTCCATCTTTACATGGCCACCTTCCCTGTGTGTGCCCAAATTGGCCTCATTTTTTAAAAATTAGGATACCAGTCACAGGATTAGGGCTCTCTCCAATTTCTCTATGACCTCTTCTTAATTTCAGTACATTTTCAAAGGCCTCATTTCCAATAAGGTCACATTTACAGCTTGTAGGTGAGCACGGATTTTGGTGGGATACCATTAAACTATCCATATCCCAGTCTAATGCTATCCATATCCCAGTCTAACTTTTTATTTTGCAGATGAGAACTCTGAGCTCCACAGAGGGAAAGGGACTTTTGGGAAATTATATGGCTATCAACAATAGGCGCAAGACAGACACAGAATTTCAGATTCCCATTCCAGTGCTTTTCTGTTATATACAGAGGGTGCCATAAAAAGTATACATACTTTAAGAAAGTAAAAATCTATATTAAAATTGTAATACTCAAGTCACACTTGATTTCTATAATTTCTATAAGAGATATATTATACAAGATAACAAACATTACCAGTATATACCAGTATTGTAATTTTAATGTAGTTTTTTTCTTTCTTAAAATGTATATTTATTTATTTGGCACCTCTATAATTGAATGAAGGGTTAAAGTCAATATTTCTACTGTTTCCTGGAAAGACTCAAATAATTTAGTTTCATGGCTTGATTTTGTGAATCTGTGCCCTCAAGGATAACTTAGCTCAGCCTGTAGAGATGGTAATTCTGGCTCTCATATTATGATGCATTCCTTGAGTCTGTGCCTTAAAGGAATTGTAAGGCAAAATCCTGACCTGCCACTGGCTAAGGATTCCTAGCCTGGTTCCAATCATCTCTCTGGACATATAGGGATAGATGGTTAACAGGTGTTTAGTGAATTTGATGTGATTTGTGTATCCATTACTTTTGCCTGTTTTGTCATAAGAAGAAACTTTGGTGTAAAAAAGATGCTTTGGGAAAGGCAGGGAAAACAACTGGAAGTCTTTCAAAATAGGAAGCATGAAAGATTCAGAGCAAGGAGATGGGAAGTGAAGAAACTAGGGACGGTCCCTGTACATTACCCATTTCCTGCTCATTATGATTCCAGTTCCCAGGGAAGGAGGTAAGAGGGAAAACATGGAATACTTCTGTGGTATTTAGGGTCTCCTTTTGTGCACGGCACTGTCCTGGGTACTTTATAAACGTCACTGATCTTATTCTCTTCATTCAGTGAGGTAGATATTATCATGTCTACTTTGTAGGTTAAGAAGAGATAATTGATTTGCCCAAATTCACATGGCCAATAAATCTTGGGGCCTGTATTGAGAGTAATTCTTTCCCAAATCCACTTTAGTTTTAAAATTTATACTTGAATGTGATCTTGCTTCCATTTCTGGGACAAGGCATGAGAGGCTCTGACTTTGAAGACTTCCATTTGGGTGAAGCTGTTTCTTTGGCAATTTGCAAAAGTGTCAAATGTCCTCTGAAGATGTTTTTTAAAAAGTAATTTCCTGTTATGAGAAGAAATTCTCATAAAACACTTCCGTTATATAGTGTTTTAACTCCTTAGACGGTTATCTTCAAAATTACGTAGTTGAGCCCTTGCAACCCTTAGGTGACTTTATAAAAAAGCTTTATTGAGATGCAATATATACATTATAAAATGCATCCATTTTGGGTTTGAAATTCTGAGATTATTAGTGTCAAAGAGTAGTACAACTATCAACTCTGTTGAATTCCTTAAATAATGTAGTTTATGTGCTGAAATGGATCAGTCATCTGAAAGGAGGGAGAAGTCATCCCAAATCCAGATGATTTATTTGCCAGATGAGCAATTCATTGATTCATTAAGGATGCATTATCTTGGCTTGCTCACAGTTTTATCCGTGAGTGGACGGGCTTTCTTCAACTAGACCTTCACTGCCTATTCCAGTTTTATTACTCAGGGCCCATTCCTGCTTCCTATCTTCTGCCCCATGTTTTACCCTGCTTGTCCCTCTCTATCTGCTACTCCTCCAGTCCTTGCCCTGGAGCTAAAATGACAGTGGTGAATTCTCCTGGAGCAAGTTTTGATATTGGCCTGCCACTTTTATGTGAATCAATCCTTTGCTGAATTGATTTTCACTGTGCTGGCTTTTGCCTATCAGCTTTTGAGCCTGAGCAATTGGTTTTGATAGATACGTTGCCACTTGGTGATTTCTGCTTTGACTTCTCAGTGCTTCTCTTTCCCCTGCATTTGAGGACAAAGGCCACCACCATCCTAAGCAGGTCACAACCAGGAAGAACTGTAATAACAATTGTGAACGTCTTTGGCCTCCTCCAAAGGAAAGGGTGAGGTAAATGGAAGGTGTTGCTATGGTGATTATGTGATACCAAATATATTGTTTTTTTTCTCTTCAAATCATTGCCTGGGGCTCTGTTTTGGAATTAGTTTTTACCCTCCGTGCTCTTATTGCAGCCTTCAAAGCTCTCACTCCATATTTAACTTTTCTACAATTCAGTACCTGCTCTGTTAGCACACTTCCCTTCCAGGCTTTCAGCACAAGGTACATTTAGATCAGCCCAAGATGTGGGGGATCAGGCACCCTCACAGTTAGAACTTTTTCTCACTATGAGGCCTTGTGAGGGCCAAGGAACCCAGACCTCCCACCCTACTCACTGTACTGAGTAAGAACATAGACTCCAGAGTCAGACTACTGGTTTGAATTGTAGTTCTGCCTCTTACTTACTGTGTGACCTAAGGCAAGTACCTTAACATCTCTCTGCCTCACTTCCCTCATCTGTAAAATGGGATTATGAAACAGATTAAGTGAGTGTACCTAGAGCCTTGAGGACAATGTCTGGCATATAAGCGCTAGGACAGTATTAGTTTAATGTTGGTTTTCTTGACTACTTAGTCTTCTTTCTTTTCTAGCATGTTGGAATAGCATCCAGAGGCCTGGAACAGTTGCTAAGTTTCTGGTGACTTGAATATGTCATTTCTCCAAAACTCAGCTTCCACCTTGATTAAATGAGGCTAATAGTCTTCATCCTACCCTGCTCTCTACCAGAGGTTACTCTAAGGATGAAATGCCAAGGGCATGCATTTTTTAATCTTTTAAAAATCTGTCAGGAAGCTCTATGCTCTGAGAAGGGGCAACCTTGTGAAGATATTTCTTGAAAGAGGCAGCTTGCTCTCAGGGAATAAGAGTCCAACCTGGAAACAGTGAGATCCTGGTTCCTCGCTGCTCTGACTGTCTCAACACCACTTTGATGACCTTTCTGGGGTCTCCTGGGAGGACAGTGATGGTATTATCACATCAGGATTCTTAGTTACAAGCAACAGAAACCAATGCTTGTTCATTTAAGCAGTAAGAAATTTATTAGGAGGGATCTGGTTAGCTCGCAGGATGTCCTGGAGCCCTAGAACCAGGAGGCTGTGGATCAATGGCCAAGTTGCATGATGGCACTGGTCTAGACTCTGCAGCTCACACTCACATAGGGCAGGGGTGTAGCAGGGAAACCTGGAACTGGAATTCATCATGGTCCAGGAATCTCTTAGCAGTGTTAGCCTCTGCAGGGTGCTTTGTTCTCTCCAGCCCTGACTAGCTTTTATCTTGGGCAAAAAACATGGCCACAGAGAGCTTTGCACCTGTATCTTCAAAGTTTCACACCAGGGAGGAAAGGACTATCTTCTTTTGGTTCCCATTTAAAGAAGACTTCACAGCAAAAACATTGTCCTTGATTGGCTGAGCTTTGGGTCATTGTCTATTTTATTTATTTATTTTAAATTTCAGGTTAATATGAAGGCATAAATGTTTAGGTTACATTGTTTTTATTTCTAAGGTAAAGCTCAAGTTATAGTTGAGCCCTTCACCAGGGGGTGTGCTAAACACCCTTACATTGTGCACAGGGGTGAGATCCCGCCAATCACCCTTTCTCTTCCCCCTCCCTTCTTGCTTCTCTCTCCTTCCCTTTGCTAGACTATACTTATGTTTTCTTTTATGTGGATATGTAGTTATTTGTACATAATATACATTGAAACAATATACATATTGGTTTCACATTAGTTTTGAGTACATTGAATATCTATTTTTTCATTCTTGAGGTACTTAGTTACTAAGAAGAATGTGTTTCATCTACATCTAGTTAAACACAAAAGATGTAAAGTCTCTATCTTTTCTTATGGCTGAATAGTACTCCATGGTATACACATACTACAGTTTGTTAACCCATTCATGGGTTGTTGTGGGTCATTGCCCATTCTCAAAACAGTCAGTGTAGAGCAGTGGTTCTTAACTTGCCTGATCCTGCAGCCATTTAATACAGTTCCTCTGGGTCGCAACACATAGGTTGAGAACTGCTGGTGTAGAGCTTGGTGGTAGGAGTGTTATGACTAGCCAGGCTTGCTGTCTCTGCCGACCCTTGTGGGTGGAGGTTGGGAAGGAAACCATGATTGGCAACTCTTAAAGGAGACACAGGATTGAAATGGTGCGAGGAGGTGGGGATGGGAGATGGAAAAGGACCAGCGTCAGTCCAAGCACTACTGGGAGATTTGGGTGCTATCATGTTTCTGTCACACTGTGCTACTGCATCGACTAAGCCTTCATAATGCCACATTAGCACTACCTTTGGGTCTCCACGGGGCTTTTTCATCATGTCTCTCCTGCAGGCAATCCTTCCTTACTTTCTAACTGGAGCCCAACTCCTTATTGTAAACAGTAATGATTCAACCATTCTTTTTTTGAAAAAAAAAAAAAAGAAACATTTTTATAAAGATATATTTCCAACATAAAGACTAGTAATATATTACAAATATGTATGTACCCCAAGTCTAGTTTTAACAGATTTAATGTTCTACTGTATTTGCTTTAGACTTTTAAAAAATTAAAAAAGAAATAATAATGGATTATAAATAGATTTAAATCACTCCAGGGACTTCTTCTCAATCTTACTTCCTCTTTTTCTTCCCTAAAGTTCGTCACCATCCTAAATATAGTGGTTGTCATTTTTGTGTGTGACTTAAGGAGAGTTCTGTATGTTTGAGTCTCTCTATTCAGTACATAGTTTTGCTCTGCATGTTTTAAAACTTTATTTTTGGGATTTATTCACATTGGTATGTGTAGCTCTAGCAATTCATTTTAATTGCTATGTAGTGTTTTATTTACCTATCTCTGATTGGTGGGTTTTTTTTTTCTTTATTCTTTTGCCACCATAAGCCCCAGTTCAGTGAGGATTCCAGTGTAAACCTGGTGGAATGTGCTTAGGACTCGGATCACATCAGGGAGAAGGACAGGCAAAAACGAAGTCAGAGTCCAGCAACTTCCCCACTGTCCAGAGCAAGCAGGCGATTAAGCCCAGGAAATCCCTGGCAGGGCTTATCAAACAGGATTTAGCAGCTTGTGAAATGGGACTTTATTTCTTTAACTAATCCCTTCTGGGGGGATGAGTGACGGGGATCTGAGGTCTGACTTCAGCATGAGCTGGGGTGAATGGGTTAGGCCAGGCCAGACTGTTTAAAATAGTTGCTTATCACAAGTATGGGCCTTTGAATGATGGGAAACTGCCAAAGTACATCTTTGCTCCCCTTTCTTTCCTTTGAGTCATTGCCACAAATGATGTTTACTCTGCTTGGGGTAGACGTAGGGGTGAGGAAGAGCATAGTGTTTGGAGTCAGAAAGAGCCAAGTTTGTATCTCTGTTCCTGCCACTTACCAGCTGTGTGGCCTTGTTAATTACATTCTCTGAACCTCAATTCCTTTATCTGTGAAATACATCTCATTGATGTCAGCTGCTTTCACCTGTAGCCACTGCCCTGAGTCTACTGAGTTGGGCTGTAGCCAGTAACTTCAGGCCCACCAGGCCATGGTACCTTGAGTCTAGTTTTATTGGTTATAGACCCTTGGGTGACCTTTGAATCCTGGTATTCCCTTTGTATCCAGGACTCATCTGATCTGCCAAGCACTCTACCTGCCTCCGGGGACTGAGTATTTCTTGGGGCTCTCAATGCACAACAGCACACTTAGCTAGTATTTGCCAGGTCTGTGTTGGTGAAGCTGGACCATGATTCCTATACAGGCAGACTCATCCCTGCCTTGGGATGTGGAGCTGATCCCCAAGGGCAACCCCTCAACAGAATCCAAACTTCACAAAGCAAACCCCTTTATTAAAAAGATTTGTTCCGTAAAATATGGATTCAGCCAAAAGGCGTCACTCAAGGATCCAGAGGCCAAGTCTGCAGGGTCCCCACCCGACTCCCAAAGGGGGTGATGAGAATACTGAACACACAGGTCTACTCTTGTAGAAATGAAGCTGTAACCTATGTAAGTAGTGGGAACAATGCCTCCCGCCAAGGAAATCCTAATAAATGGAGTCACTACCATTATTTTAATTATTATGTTTAATACATATGTATATATGTAAATGTATAGGTATATAGGCCATGAACCCAGGTTATAAAAAACAACTTACTTAATTTTCCTTAAGCTGAATCTTTTTTTCTTCTTGAACTCTATTCTACCAGAAGGCAGAACATGTATACTTCTGGGGGATTTCAGTCATTTCAGTTATTTGGATCTTATGGGTATAAACTCAAGAAAATTAAGGATTTTCCCCCTTCATTTCTTTCCCCTGGAGTTGATGCTGAAAGATAGTGGCATCCTTAGACAGGCATGCTTGCCACAACCTGGGATTTGGTCACTGGCACCTGTGTTGCTTGGCTTGTAGGACCACACAGGGCTGTCGCTGGGTCCTCTCTGCCTTGCATCTGTGTGACCCTCTCTTTTCTGCTTTCCTAAGAATGGCATACGAGTTGATGCAGGGATTTGCCATCCTCCCAGAACCTACAGAAAAGTTGGGGAAAGGGAAGGGGATGGAGATCAGGAGGGGGGCACAGGGCCTGGTATTAGCACCTGAGGTTTCTTCTTTTCCTTCAAGTCTTTTCTCCCTCCTGACCTCAGAGAACTTTATAACTTAGTGGTAGGGTGGAGGGCGTGTGTGTGTGTATTTGCATTCTTCCCAGTTTTTCCTGTATTATACTTAAAGCTAAAAGTGAAGAAATGTTGCTTTTTCCTGGAGTTGTTTTGTGATACTTCTCATTCTTGCCACAGTCTTGACTTCAAATATTCTGACCTACTTAATGGAAAGGGAGGATCTTGGACTTAGAAGAACAAAGAGGGAAAAAGCACATCAGAGTGTTTCGCTCACTGTGCCGTCATGAATATAGTTTCACAACAAGCTTGTTAACTGAGTGCTGCTCCTGTTTCCTCAGTTTTCTAGGAGAGGAAACAAACTCCGAGGAGTTAAGTAACTAAGAAAGGAGTGACTTAAAGCCGGGCACGTCAGGCTCCGAACCCATGCTTCACAACCTCTTATATGCCGACTGGGGTTGCCAGCCCGCTGTGTCTGCCTCGGTTAGCACACCTCGGTGGCCCACTTCACTGCACCATTGGGGTTTGAGTGAGAAATTGCTGAAGTCACACAATGTGCAGGTCACTGAACATCAGACTGTCCAACTCCCCTGTAGCAGAATAGCCTCAATAATGATGTGTTGGCTCTTCTCTTGACCTATTGAGTCCCAGATGTCTCCTTGCTTGACAAGATGCTGAGATCATGGAAACATATGAATTGTGTAAATATCTGTTAATAACGAGTGAATGTGCTTCAAAGTGCTGAAGTCCTCTCAAGGGGCTTGGTCTTAGCCCTCTGGGGCCTGTGGTGCTGCAGGACTCCCGAGCTGCTCTCCACCCAGCTGTTACCTTCATGGCAGGGCTTCCGCGGTGATCTCAGCCACACCTGCTGCCTCTTTTGTGTGACCCAGAACAGAGCTGAGAGTGAGGTTGTATTGATTTCATGGGAAGCCGGGGCTATATTTTTTCTTTCACTCTGAGTTTGTTGGCTCCTGCCTGTAAGATGGCTGAAGGCCATCACTTTTGTGTGGAAGATTAATTAGAATAGATTCTTCTGACTAAGGATGCCAATAAAACTTGCGGTCCTCAGCTGTCGATTCATGATGCTGAGCAGGAAACCATGGGTCCCAGAACAAGCCCCAAGAAAGTTGTGGTGTCAGGCATTTAGATGCCCAGGTGGTTAATTGTAGCAAAGTGGAAAAGAATATAAACTTGTCAGGAGAGTGTGAGGCAGGGTGGGGAGGGAAGATGGTACAAGGGCCACCGTGATTCCATGAATGAGAAGAGAAGAGAATCTCATTTCTCATGGATGATGTGACTGAGAAAATGAAAAGAACATTTGTGAACTTTGGAGGCTGAGATGACTGTGAACAAATTAATAGCTAGATATCTGAGACATTTGTTCTTAGGCAGATAATTGAGTTCTGAAGAGAGAGGTCACTGGTCCTTCAACTTCCCCATCGTCTCAGAGTCCAAATTATGATAAAGTTCTGACTCTTATCCCCCAGATGACCTCTCAATTTAATTCAATTCAACAAACATTTATTAGCACCCACTGTGCTGATGGGAGGGGATGGAGGCTAAAAACACAACAGACATGTTCTCTGAAGTTTGTCCTGCACAAGGCTGGCGTTTGCACATGTGATTGGAATACAGAGTGCACTACTTGTGAGGGATGGGGGAACACAAGACAGGTGTTTTCATTGCAGTGGCATTTGAGCACAGGTTCTAGCACAATGGTATTTGGCAAGGGGGTCAAGACAAAGGGATCTTCATGAGGAAGGTGTGCATAGGACTTTCATGGGTTCTTTCCTTGAGTGCTACTGTGACTAGAATTTAAGGTATGTATAGTAAAATATAAGACTCAAAATACAGGGTGTCCATAAAGTTTGTCTACAATTTGAAATAGACAACTATTTAAATTGCACATGAATTTTATAGACACCCTGTATAGATCTGGCCAAATCATGGAGGAACTGAAGGAGCAAGCTAGGGAGTTAAGATTTGATTCCATAAGTAGTAGGGAGCTATTATTTTTGAGGAAGAGAGGGTTGCTATTAGATGGTGACTCAGAAAGCACAGCCCTGTGTTTTATGCTGATGGCACTGGAGCAGCAAGGGTGAGGCAAAAAATGCCAGTGAAAATATTACCACAATTGTCAGGAAAGAAAAAGGTAGATATCATAGGGAGGAAGGACAGTGAGGAGACCAAAGACATGTACTCTCAAACCTCAGTTTGCTCCTCTGTACAATGGGGACCCATTATTACTGTCTGCAGGGTTTGAGGATTAGCGAGCTTAAGGGACGCATCAGAAATGTCTGTCAAGTTTGCAGGCTGAATATTAGCTTGCTTTCTTAATCTCTTTTTCCCTCTAGCCCTTTTTATCTGTGGGAAGTTGGTAGCTAAAAGTAGAGTATATCCGGAACTTCTGGGTATGTGACTGAGTGGCCAGTTTTCAGGCAGGGGATTAACAAGGTGCTTTCTTTCTGCCTGATACTTTGCCAAGAGTATAGGAGAGTCAGGAGGAGGATGTGGGTGGGAGCCAGGAGGCTCTACCTCTGACTGTTGCGTGGTGATGGGCCAGCCATCCCACTCCCTGACCCTAATTTGTCATTTTGGGATAACTTCCTGGCCTCATCCCCAGTGAAGTATGAAAAGAGATCGTACTCTTTTTTTTTTTTAAAGAAAATAAAATGCAAAAAATGCAGTAGTTCTTATAACCCTTTGGGAAAGCAGCAGGATAGAGCTAGTTAGGAGTACTATCTAACTAGTTCCCAAGTCTTGCTTCCCTTAGGCACCAGCATTGTAATGGCAGTAACTTCCTGTGCTTCAGTTTCCTTGTAACTTCTCTGTGCTTCAGTTTCCTCCTTAGTCACAAGAGCATAATTGTCCTTAGGGATGATGTGAGGTGGCTGCTTACAGGAGCTGGATAAATATTGATGATGATAATGATGCCACCACTCCACTGCCAACAATGGGCCCTCTGAACACTCCCTAAGTGCCTTTTTTACACCAGGAGAGCCCAGCAAATCTATGCTGCTCCTCTTTTTTCTCTTGACTCCTGCCTGATTCACATTCAGGATGGGATTTCATTGTATCACAGAATGTCACAGTAGCTCAGCAAGGAGATTCCTTTGGGTTCCTCTAACCTAATATTTTACCTGTTGTTTTGACTATTGACCAGGGCTAACTTCACCTGGTCAGAGAATTACTTCCAGGTATTCCCACTAACACAGGAAGTGAATCCTTCATGCAACATTGACTGTTGAGGAAACAATAGTGGGTAGAAAAAAATAGTAAGATAAATATTCAGGATTTGAAAATGAAAGCAAATAAGTAAAATCAGGTGAGGATAGTCATCACATCCATGATGAACCTTTTTCCCCCTCTCCTTAACTGAGGGTACTTGTAAATGCAAAGAGGAAAAATGGGCTTCATGCAATCGGAAGGGTTTCAATTAGATGTTTAAGAGCATCTTGCCTGGGAAGTGATCAGGAGAAGTCCAGGCTTCTCGTAATTGTTCAATGTCTTCCCTGAACATTCCAAGAAGTGATTTCGTCCCAGGAATTTACTAATTACAAGAAGGGAAGGAAGGAGAAGGAGAGGAAAAGTCTATTAAAATTCTCTTTGTTAAGGAGAGGTTCAATAGAAGCTGGCATCTCAGAATGCCATGCCCTGACTTCTTGATAGCTAGAGGTGCTTGGCAGGCTTGGGTTTCCCAGCTCCCATTTGCTCAGCAGGCACTCAGGGGAGGCCTCCCACTGGCTTCAAGATTGACTTGGTTAGTACCAATATCACCCATTATGGGTTGTTGGTAATAAAAAGAATAGCAGCAATATAGCAATTTAATAAAGCTATCTACAATGCCTCAGGAAGTGAAGCATTTTGAGCAGTGGAATTTTCCATAAAGCTGAGGATTTTTCCATTTGAGTAGAGACTCCTATTTTTGTATTTTGGATAGATTGAATCAATATAACATAACACTTCTTGTTTGCTTGGAGACAACAAGTAAATGGTAGCCCTCGTTCTATACTACTAATATAGTAATTAATGAACTACATTGTTTGCCTCCAAAGTAAACGTGGAAACCTTTGTGCTTGTCGAGGTTTTCTGTCTGCTTTTTAGTTTTTCTGACCCTTCTTGCTATAAGACGTTCTCACCTCTTATTTCTGGCTGATCACGCTGCATCTGCCTCTAGTGGTTTCTTTTTTGCCTTTTATTTTTTCTCTCATTTCTATTTTCAGATTATAAGCTACTTTTGATCCTGCATATCTTTGCTATCAGACCAAAGTGGAGGCTCACTATGTATATTTGTATTAATTTGGTTGTTCAGTAAACAAGCAGTTACTCTGTGGAAGGCAACATGGTAAGTGCTGAGGAGACAATGACAAAAAGCAGAAATTAACTTGTTTACTGTCACAATGTGGCAATTATCAACCCTCAGGTCCCTCTTCTCTCACTAAATTCTAGCCTCATGATTCTCACACTTGAATGTGCCTCAGAGTCTCCTGGATAACTTGTTAAGCTCACATTGCTGGGCTCCACCCCTGGAGTTTCTGGTTTCTGGGTGAGACCTGAGAATGTTCAGCTCTCATAAATTACCACGACAAGCTAATCTTGCTGCCCTGGGACCACACTTGGATCACCACTTCTTTAGCCACATGACCTTCCCTCTGTTCTTCAAATGCCTGTATTGAGAGGTGCAGAGGTGTATACCCTGTCTTATCTTGGTCTGCCTGCCTCTTGTCATCACTTCCTTAGGGAGGCATTCCCTGAGCATCCTTCTTCATGTCACTTCCTCTTCCCGGGCAGTCAATGTCACTTCATTTGGTATTGTTCCCTTCTTAAGCTTTTGCCAGTCTCCAAAATTATCTTTGTGGTGTTGTCTCAAGGGTGGCTGTGGCTGATGAAGAGATAGATACTAAGGGACCCAGGCAGAGGATACATGTTTCTTTAATGTAATTAAAAGAAATGAGAGTTTCAGTGCAGGAAGAGAGCTGCACTGCAGGTGCAACAAAGCAGGGACAGAGCAGAATTTAGTTTTCGTTTCTTTTTTTTATTGTTGGGGATTCATTGAGGGTACAAGAAACCAGGTTACACTGATTGCATTTGTTAGGTAAAGTCCCTCTTACAATTGTGCCTTGCCCCCAAAAGGTGTGTTATGCACCAAGACTACAGCCCCTCCCTTCCCTCTCTCTGCTCTTCCTTTCCCCTGTCTCCTTCCTCCTTTTCTCGCTCTCTGTTCTCCCCTTCCCCCACCATGTCATTAATTGTCATATCAAAATTGAATACATAGGATTCATGCGCAGACTTTCTTTTCATTGGATGTCTCAGCCTTTTAAAGCCTTGTGTCTGGTTTGTGAGATGACTGAGGCAGGGAACCCCTGAGTCTCCTGAGCAGCCCTGACTTCTGTTTTCTCAGGGTCTTTATACTCTCTAGACTCCTGTTTACCGACTTGCAGTCACAGAAAGTTTCGGGGAGGCCTGTTTCCCAGGTGAAAGGTGTTCTAGGCAGGATGGAATTTCAGACTTGTTTGGATCTTCCATTTTTACTTACGTGTCTCATTTATTTTATCTGATACCTGTTTGTTTCCCAACTTGCATTAAGTACCTGGAGAACAGGGGCAGGTCTTTGTACTATACCAGTATTTTCTCTCGCCTAGACGGCTCCTGACAGAGAACGGGCACTTGGTATATAAGTAAGCTCCAGCCTTCTTGCCTCACCTTCTAGGGAACTAAGACGTGCCTCTTGAATGTGATTTAATTCTTCAGGAAACTGAACAGACACGTTCCCAAAGACGTCTTTTCTGTTACCCTGCAGCTCATTTCAGAGTGCCAGAGAAGGAGAAAGGCAAAGAAAGGCAAATATGAGCGAAAGGAAGCGTTTTCCCCCTGCACCTTAATGTGGCAGGAGCTCTCGGGCAAGAAGCCGTCTGTTCCTGTTCAGCTTTCTTTTCCCTTCTCATTTCCCCAGCTCTCATGTGGCTCTGACTTCAGAGCCATAATAATAAACCTATTACTGCAATAAGATAACGGAAGGGGAAAATGAGACCAAGTTACTGAGGAAGAAAAGAGACGCAGCCCCAGCCCCAGCCCCAGCCTCGCTGTGCAGCCTGCGGGCTGTTGAATAGGGATGTCGGTTTAATTGCGGCTTTTCCCCCTTGGTCTGGTACAGACACGTCTGCTCTTTTCCTCTCTGTGTTCTCTATTAGCTTCACAAATTATTTTGCTGTAAGATGCTAATAGTATCTGCAAGGATGCAGTGGAATTCTAGAGTGGCTGTTCCTTGGGTTTCTTTCTCCATCCCCACTGTTCCTTAGTTTAACTCTTTCTCCAGTCAGATGAAAAGCTCTTTGAAGACTGGACCGCATCTTGCTCTGGGTTTCCTGATGATTCTGTTTTCCTCCTCGAAGCATGCACATGGCGTGCACATGACAGGCCTCTGAAAGTTCTGACGGGAGCAAATTCTCCATGTCTTCTCCTAGCCCCTTCTCTTCCTTCTTTGTTGGTTGACTCAACCAAGGAGATAATGAGTGAATGCTGACTTCTTTTTCTTGCTCTTCCCAGGGAGGGCTGACAGGTAAGTGCCTGCATTTTGATGACGTATTCATTTATTCAAATATATGTCTTGAAAACTCTGCTGAATGTCAGGCTCTGTGCCAGGCATGGGGGAAGATAAAGATAATCAAAACAGGCTTGGTCCTTACTTTCTTAAAGCATATAGTCTATAGGGAATCAGACAAAAGCAACTTAGCTAACAAATAATTACAGATTACAATAGAAGCCATAAAGACTAAACAAGATGATGAAGATAGTGAGAGGGGTTAATGAGAGAAGTGACCGCTTTTCCATGGGAGGTCGGGAAGGACTCTCTGAGAATTAAGCTGGAACTCAAAATTGACAAGGAGCCAGTTGTGGTGACGAATTCAATAGAATAGCACATGCTTATTTGTTTTATTTTTGCTAACATTGGTTTTAGTTGGATTTTCTATTACTTCTTTCCAGTGGGAAGATCCTTAACTATTACACTTACTATATCAGAAGCTCTGAGCCAGTATTTAACTTTTACAATCATGGCTCTCCTACTTGGAAATCAAGAAGGTGATTTTAGCTTCAGATGTGGCTGGATCTAGCAGTTAAAATGATATCACTAAAACTCCCTCTTTCTTTTTTTAAAAGTTCCTCTTATTTATATATCAACATCATTTTTAGGAATGATGCCTCTACATGGTGGAAACAAGCACCTGAATTCCAGGCTTGTCATTCTCATGGGTAGTGATCCCAGAGGATGTGATGCCATGTTCTCCCTTGCAATTTTATAGCAACCCTTAGGAAGGATTCGGGTTGGCCTTGCTTGGGTTACATGCCCATGACAGAGGTATCTAAAGAGATAGGGTACATAATTTGATGGCTACCCAAGTGAGAAAGAAAGGCCACTTGAGTGATAGCATCACCAGAATCAATCCACAAAACCCCAGCACTGCAGGGAGCAGGGGAGAAGAAAGGACAACCAGACTTAAAGTCAGCTTCATTTCTGATTTTAATTGGCTTTGTAACCTTAGCCATATTATTTTTCCTCTATAAAATGAGAGAGTTGAGGCAAATGCTTTTTTGTTTTTGTTTTTTTCCCACTTGTTTTTTATTTGTGTATATTCATGGGGTACAAGTGCAATTTTGCTACATTGATATATTGCATTGTGGAGTAATCCGGGACTTTAGTGCTTGTATCACTGAAGCAACACACATTGTACCTCCCATCTCCTACCCACTATCTACTCCTTCCCACCACCCCCCTGAATCTACAATGTCTATTACACTACATTTTGTTTCCATGTGTACATCTTACTTAGCTCTCATGAGTAAGAATACATAGTACTTATCTGTCTGAGTTCTTTCACTTATGATAATGGTTTCCAGTTCCTTCCATGTTGCTGCAAAGACATGACTGCATTCTTTGTAATAGATGAATAATATTCCATGTGTATATGCACTGTATTTTTGCACTAATCTTCTGATGATGGATACTTAGAGTGATTCTACGTCTTGCTGTTGGGAAGAGTGCCACAATAAATATATGAATTCAGGTATCATTTTACCTATCAATTTCGTTTCCTTTGGGTAGATACCCAGTAGTGGGATTCCTGGATCATATGGCAGTTCTACTTTTCCTTCTTTGAGAAATTGATATATTGTTTTCTATGGAAGTTGCGCTAATTTCCTACCAATAGTATATGAGTTCTCTTTCCATTGCATCTTTGCTGATGTCTATTATTTTTTTGTCTTTTTCATAATAGCCATCCTGATTGGTGTACGGTGATATCTCATTGTGGTTTTAATTTGCATTTCTCTGATGATTACTGATGTTGTATATTTTTATATGCTTTTTTGCCATTTGTTTGTCTTTTTTGGGAAGATATCTGTTCATGTCCTTAGCACACTTTCATTAAAAAGTGGGCTATTTTTTGTTATTGTTCAATTGTTTGAATTCCTTGTAAATTACTTTTGTATGTATAGTTTGCAAATATTTTCTCCTAACCCACAGGGTTCTTTTCCTTCTGTTTCTTAAAAAATCTGTCAATTATTTCTTTGGCTGTGCAGAAGCTTTATAGTTTAAGTCTCATTTGTCTATTTTTTTGTTTTATTGCCTATACTTTTGAGGTTTGAGTCATGAACTCTTGGCGTAGGCAAATGTCCAGAAGAGTTTGCCCTAGGTTTTCTTCTAGTACTTTTAGTAGTTTCACTCCTTATATTCATGTCTTTAATGGAACTTAAGTTGATTTATATATAAGGTAACTAATAGGGGGTCTAGTTTCATTCTTCTGCATGTGGCAATCCGATTTTCTTAGCACCACATATTCAAAAGGATATTCTTTCCCTAGGGTATGTTCTTGTTGACTTTGTTGAAGATCAATTAGCTATATTTCTAGATTCTCTATTATGTTCTGTTGATCCATGTATTTATTTTTATACTAGTACCATACTGTTTTGGTTACTGTAGACTTGTAGTGTAATTTGAAGTCAAGAGATATGATGTCTTACTTTGTTCTTTTTTGATCAAGATCACTTTGGCTATTCTGCCTCATTTTTGGTTCCATATCAACTTTAGAATTGTTTTTGCTAATTCTGTGCAGAACGACATTGGTATTTTGATAGAGATTGCATTGAACCTGTAAATTGCTTTAGGCAGCATGGTCATCTTAATGATATTAATTCTTCCTATCTATGAGTATTGTTTTATAAATCTTCTCCAGACACAAAGTTCCATCATTCTATTTACTGAGCAACTACTAAGTGATCAGCACTAAAATCAGATGACTCTATATTTTAGTACCAATAAACTCTGCACTATATAAGTTGCTTCTCCTCTATTGTCACATTTAATCCTCAAATAACCAGAGAATAATGTAGGTATGTCCTTGCTCAGAGATCTCTGCTTCCAATTTGTTTAAAATACTCATCTGAAGAGAGAGAAAAACTTAGTAGTTAAGAGTATAGGGCTTGAGGTCAGGAGTCAAATCCCATTCTTGCTCCACACTAGCCTTGTGTTCTTAGACAGGGTACTTAACTGAGGCGGAGACTCATTTTCCTCTCTGAGATGGTGGCGATAACGATGTCTAGCACTGTGCCTGATGCAGGACAGGTGATCAATAAATATTGAGTATTAAGGTGTTTTCTTCCCTTAAAAAGATTCTGCGTTAAAGGACAGAAACAACAGATAGGAAACACCCTGTAAAGGAATGCTGTGTTCAGTGTCAGCAGAATGAGAGTTGGGCTTTCTTATTTTAAGGCTAGATGTGTAAATCTCAGGCATGTTTCCTCTGGGACCTCTGGCCTTAATGCCTGTGAACCTCCCTCATCTCTGAGGCCTGAGTTTTGATTGGCAAGAGAAATGGCACAGCAACTCCAGCGACCCTGGCTCCAAGTCTCTCTGTGGGTCTGCTCCCAGCACACCATTGCATAGGTTCATTATGCAGTCATAAGGAGACTTCGGGTAAGTGCGCTGACCTTGTTATAATTAATGGATAGTGGGGTAATGGGGCTGTGTGACTCATTAGATATAGAAAAGGGATCCAACTCTTCTACATTTAGTTTAATTGAAACTCTAAAACATTTATTACTTTGGGCACATGACAGTAACTTGGGTTTTTAAATATCAAAGTGATGATTTCAGCTATTCCCAAAGGGGAAAATGGGCTTGGAGGGGGCAAGGAAGAAAGAAGAGACTCAGAAGAGTCAGCTTTGGCCTAAAGGAAGGGAATGTGGAAGCTTGGGGTCTGTTTGGTGAGTGACTTCAGCAAATTCCTTTACCCCTTAGGGTCAGAGATGAGATTGAAAATACTCCCCACCGGAACCACCACCTCTACCATCAAAGTCGCTGGGGCCTCCAAGCTAAATGCTACATATGCATTGCGTATTTATTCTGTGGTGGATGTGTATGTCCTCTGCTCAGTGCCTACTCACTGAAGAAGCAAGAGAGAGACAGAAAGAGAGAGGTTTAAAGAGGTTATACCACTTGCCTGAAGCCACCAGGGAGGTGAGCGTGGAGCTGGGATTGCAGCCCCGCCTGCTTTACTCCAGAGTCGTGGTCTTCTTGCTCTCCCATGTGCATCACTGTCTCCTATCATCTCTCTTCCTGCTTGCACGCTCCACGGGTTCTGTGGGCAGAGAGCTACTCTTGCCTGCATGGTTTAGGAAACTGTCGCAAATGATAAAAACTGAATGCTTATATACCTTGGGATTTTGAGGGGGTAAAATTTAGTAGTAGGAAGAAGGTTTGTGTTATTAGCTAACATTTTCTTCTAAGCTATGTGCCCCATGCCTCCTTTATATTACTACATTTTTCCTTTTGCCACAGTTGAGAGTATTTATATGTGATCTCATGTCCCTTCTTTTTTCTTCTTAGGAACATTAGCATTTCAACAAGTTCTTAAAATTTCTCAGGATCATCATTTTTAATTTCTACAAGGTGCTCAATCATAGGAAGGTATCATCACTTACCTAATCAATTTCTTATTATGGTACATTGAAGCTATTTTCAATTTGTCACTATTATAAATGATAGTGTGAACATGTTTGGATTTACTTTTTTTTAAATTTAGATTTTTGGGGGGATTGACATATATAATTTAATGCATCTCCTGGTTATTAGTATAGTACAAAGATACTTTAGAAGTTTTTAAAAGCAAGGGGAATTTAAAGAGGGAAATCATAACCATTGTTGTTATTATTATATAACATTTATAGATGGCTTTCTAGACACTACCTGGAATGATTGTAAACATTGTTTATGAATAAACTTACTAATTCCTACAACAACCGTTTTTGGTATGTCTTGATTATTTCCTTAGGAAAAAGAATATTGGTTTAAAATATATGAACATTGTTGAGGTTCTCATGTCTTTTACCAAACTGCTTTTCAGAGCTGTGGTAGCTGTTTCTCCTTAAACCATCAGAGTGTGGTGCTCTACACCACACTGGTGTAGCGTTTTATCATTTTAAAAAGTGGTTGAGTCCTGAGTACTTTCTACTGCCTCGTTCTACCCTTAAGAACTGTTGAAGCTTTGTACTGATCTGTGATAAATGTCCAACTGGCAAAACTCCAGTTTCCTGTGGTTGCTACTAAAATGTCTAGGGGCTGCATAGAGGACAGGAGAGGGAGCCAGGATGCAATGAGAATGCACACCTCTCAGGTGTCACACTGACCAAGGGTTCAGAAACAAAGAATTCTCTTCTGTTATACTGGAAAAATTTTCAAAAAGCTCCAAAGGAAAGAGAAACTCACACATCACATAGAGAAAAGTAAAGATGGTAGGTGAAGGAATTGTACATTTGAGATTCAGAGAAAATTCTGTACATATTCAGCTCAGAAAATAAAAAAGTGAGAGACTGAGGCAAGAGAATCACTTAAACACAAGAACTTGAGGTTGCTGTGAGCTGTGATGGTATACAGGACTCTATACAGGGAGATAGCTTGAGACTCTGTCTCAAAAAAAAAAAAAAGCATACTAAACTATAACAGCAGAGAAATTATTCTCTCTGGCCTTCCTGGATTCTGGCAGACTCTGATAGAAGGAAATGTGTGATTTAAAAACAAAAACAAACAAACAACAACAACAAACAAAGAAGGAGATCTGCTAGGTTAATGCTATGCCCTAAAATCGCCCATATTCATAAAGAGCCAAGTGTGATCCCTAAAACCTTGAAGGCATGTAGGCTTACAACTTTCTTTTACTTTTTTTATTTTTTTATTTTATTTTATTTTTTTTTAAAAGTCATTGAAGAATATTTTATTATGTTAATGCTAGGTACAGATTTCAAGTTCATTTCCAAATGGAAAAAATAAAACTCCTTTCTCTGCCCAATCATCATAGTATTACTTAAAATAACACATTGTATTTTATGCTTTGTTTCTGGGGTTTAAAAGCCTTCTCATAAACCTTTGATATTTGGTTTTTTTTTTTTTTTTTTTTTTTTTGTAAGACAGAATTTATTCACAGAAAAGAAAGAAAAGAATACAGAAAACATTAAGGCACCTGTTAGAGGGAGAAAATTCTAGTGGGGAGAGAGAAGCTCTCTCCGTTTCTCTCCCAG
>CAUYON010068016.1:0-29771 GCA_963573935.1 Arctocebus calabarensis | reverse complement strand
GCAACCTTGCCTAGTTCCTGATCTAAGTGGGAATGATTTCAATTTAATTTTATTCAATACGATATTGGCTGTGGGTTTGCTGTAGATGGCCTCTATCAGTTTAAGAAATGTCCCCTCTATTCCCATTTTCTTTAGTGTTCTGATCATGAAAGGATGCTGGATATTGTCAAAGGCTTTTTCTGCATCAGTTGAGAGAATCATGTGGTCTTTATTTTTTAAATTTGTTTATGTGCTGGATTATATTTATAGATTTACATATATTGAACTAGCCTTGAGATCCTGGGATAAAGCCTACTTGGTCATGATGTATAATTTGTTTGATGAATTGCTGAATTCTGTTTGCTATCCTTATTTTAAAAAGAACATACATATGTCCTTTATAAGCATAAAAAAACAATATATGAAAGTAAAATGAGAGCAAAATCAGGACAAATTCAACTTCTTAGTGATACAATCATTCGCTGCTGTTTATACACATAATAGTATATAAAGTTTTATATAATAAGATCATTTATGTTTACTGTTTTCAGACATTTACGTTCTTTGAATTGCAGTTATGAAACATTGGCTCAACACAAAAATATTTATTAAGTAAAAAGAAACACATTTACAACCAAACACCTCTTAATTTCCTACCAAGTTTAAGGAAAAAACTCCAAACATTATCTTTACCTTTAAAGTCCCCTGTCTACCCCTCTCCAACACCATCTCCCTCCTTCTCCCTCAGAGGTAAGCCACCATCCTGAATTGACGTCTGTTGTTACCTGGCTATTAGTTTTAGCACATGTGTTCAGAAAACCCCAAAACTTACCAGGGGAGAAGCAAATGCCTGCAGGGCTGATCTTTCCTTATCTGATTAGGTAAAGTTCAATGCTGTCACCAACCAGGGAAGATTAACTCACAGGAGAAGAGACCAGTGGTCTGACACCTCAATCAGAGACACTTTCCCCATGTGCT
This sequence comes from Arctocebus calabarensis, assembly GCA_963573935.1. Lineage (NCBI taxonomy): Eukaryota > Metazoa > Chordata > Mammalia > Primates > Lorisidae > Arctocebus > Arctocebus calabarensis. The sequence goes on along the minus strand of CAUYON010068016.1, from coordinate 28,814 downwards.
CCCAGTATCTGTGTAATAAGATGGCCTGGATGTCAGGGTTTTCTCCCCTCACCCTCCCATGGCTTATCACCACCAGCCGTCATGACCTCCCAGACCGCCTATTCTTTTCTGTGTGTTATTAAGCTTAAGTTTGATCCTTCTTTAAGTTTCATGTTGCTTTTTTAAAAAATAGTTTCATAAGTTTATTTCAAGTGGCATCCATGCACATGTGTACATAATACATTTGTTGCCTTTTCTCCTGTTGACCTGTCTATAGTCAGTTTATTCCAGAGCTTGAAATAGCAAATCTTCAGAGGGTGGAAGGAAAGTCCCATTGTTCCTACAGTCACATACACAATAGGACCTATGTAAGATGACTATCCAAGGGACTGTAACAGACTGGTCACCACATGGAAGTGGTCAACATAGGAGCTAGACCTACTGTACTGATGGTGCAGGTCCAGTCTCTGAAAATTCAGTCAACTTAAGGAGTGGGACAGTGCAGGGAGGTGGTCAGCTATGGAGATTCTACTGTATTCATTTTTCCTAAGCAATTAGTTGGCTTTTTTTTTTTTTTTTAATTTTTTGAGACAAGGTCTAATTCTGTTGCCTGGGCTAGAAGTTCAATGGTACCATCATAGCTCATTGCAACCTCAAAATCCTGGGCTCAAGAGATCCTCCTGCCTCAGCCTCCTGAGTATCTGGGACTACAGGCACACACCACCATGCTTGGCTAATTTTTCTATTTTTTATAGAGATGGGGATTGGGGGCGGGGGACTTCTCACTATGTTGCCAAGGCTGGTCCTGAACTCCTGACCTCAAGTGATCCTCCCCCCTTGGACTCTGAAATGCCACTACCAATTTGATTTGTATGCTTTTGAGCTTTATACAAATGGAATTGTAGGGGAAGAAAAAACATATTTTTCTTCTACCCTCTCATCAGGCTAAGCCTGCAAATTAAACTGATAAAAGATAGACTAACAAAAGAGAAAACATTGTTGTTTGAGACAGAGTCTCACTCTGTCATCCTAGTAGAGTACTGTGGTGTCACAGCTCACAGCAACCTCAAACTCTTGGGTTCGGCTCAGTGCCTGTGGCTCAGTGGGCTAGGACGCCAGCCACGTACACCTGAGCTGGCAGGTTCGAATCCAGCCTGGGCCTGCCAAACAACAATGATGGCTGCAACCAAAAAATGGCCAGGCGTTGTGGAAAATGGCCAGGCGTTGTGGTGGGCGCCCATAGTCCCAGCTACTTGGGAGGTGGAGGCAAGAGACTCGCTTGAGCCCAGGAATTTAGAGGTTGCTGTGAGCTGTAATGCCACAGCACTCTATCCAGGGTGACGGCTTGAGGCTCTGCCTCCAAAAAAAAAAGAAAAGAAAACACAGACAAGGCTCAGTGCCTGTGGCTCAACAGAATAAGGCACCAGCCACGTACACCTGAGCTGGCAGGTTCGAATCCAGCCCGGCCTGCCAAACAACAATGACGGCTGCAACCAAAAAATGGCCGGGTGTGTGGCGGGTGCATCCCCAGCTACTTGGGATGCGGAGGCAGGAGACTCGCTTGAGCCCAGGAATTGGAGGTTGCTGTGAGCTGTGATGCCACAGCACTCTATCCAGGGTGACAGCTTGAGACTCTGTCTCAAAAACAAACAAACAAACAAACAAACAAAACTCTTGGATTCAAGCAATTCTCTTGCCTCAGCCTCCCAAGTAGCTGGGACTACAGGTGCTATTAGACTGGCTATTTTTTGGTTGCAGTTGTCATCGTTATTTAGCAGGCCTGGCCCCGGGCTCGAACCCACCAGGCTTGGTGTCTGTGGCCAGTGCCCTACTCACTGAGCTATAGGCAGTGAGCTGAGAAAACAAAGTTTTGATTACATTCTTATGCACAGAGATGCATAAGAACACAGATTCCTATTCCCTGAGCAATGAGACTCAAGGAGGTGGCTAAGTGGTTGAGGCTTATACACCATCTAGAATAGCAAAGGAAGCAGGGTTTGAAGATTCTGGGTGGGAAGGGGAGGGAGGAAATACAATGGTAAATAGAGGAGGGAATATTTGGAAATATCTCATTTTGCAGGTAAGAGTCTTTCAGTTGGTAAGAATTGTATCTGTGAGGACCTCTCTTCCTAGTAAGGGGACATCTTTGATAAAAGTAAATTTCCTTTACAAAGGGAGATTTTATACTGTATTTTAAGGGGGAGGTGAAGCGCTTTCTCTGTTTGCCTTTAACTCAAAATAATTCATGTGCGGAAGAGGCATATTTTGGGGTGGCATATTCCAGTACTCCTCAGAATCATAATGTATATATTATTCCGCAATTTCCTTTTTCCTCACAGCACGGTGTTGCTGAGATTATTCGTGTCATTGTGTGCAGCTATTTTCATTGTTTATCTATTATACTGTTGATGGACAATTGGGATTGTTTTTTTCTGTTTCTTGATCTTACGGTATGGATATAAACAAACGCGTGTGCAAGAGTTTCTCGTGAATGTACGCCCAGGAATGGAACTGCTAACTCAGAAGACATGCACATTCCAAACCTTAACAGGTAACACCAATTGCGTTCCAAAGTGTGTGCCACTTCTATTACCACTAACAATGTATAAGTGTTCCTCATTGACACTGTGTTTGTATCTTTGTGTACTACCATGCTATTCAAAGTAAAAGCTTTAGACTTATGATAGGTTTTGCTAAATTTCTCTACAAAAAGATCTTACTGATGTATACTCCCACTAGCATTATGTAAAAAATTGTTTCTCTTTCTCTTTTTTTAAGAGCCAGGAGGATCTCTTGAATCTCAAACTTTTGGATTCAAGAGGTCCTCCCACTTCAGCCTCCTGGGTAGCTGGGACTACAAGTTCACACCACTATACCTGGCTAATTTAAAAACATTCGTTTTAGGAATGCGGTCTTGCTATGTTGCCCAGACTGGTTTCCAACTCCGGACCTCAAGCTATCCTCTTGCCTCAGACTCCAAAGTTCCGGGACTACAGGTGTGAAACATCACACCCAGCCTGAAAAATCCTTTCTTTACACCTTAGACAATATTAAAAACTTTAATTTTAAATATTTACCAATTTTAAACTGAACATTGGCCAAATGACAAGGTGAAAAAGTTATCTAATTTTAGTTTACATCTTTGTTCACTAGAAAAATTGTATAGTTTTAATTTTTTTGTGAGGTATATATTCTTATATAAAATACCCTTTCATAAAAATTGTGATATTTGTAAATCTAAGGTCAGAAGCATGAAAATGGAGCATCAAGTAATGAAAAGTTGCCAGAGTACATAGGGATGGTTCAGTGCAGAAGAAAAGGCAAAATTAACTCTGGAGATTTTATTATTTCAATTTTACTAAGGCTCTTTCACTCCAATTGAAAGGAAACTACAGATATAATATTAGATTTTGACAGACTATCAAATTACATTTTGTTTTCACTGTATGAAACTTAGAAGTCATATGAAACAGAATTAGAAAGATGTCTAAAAATAGCATTTACATAATTGGATTGGATTGGAGCACGTCTACAAATAACTGTACAGAGCCTGTCCATTTTCTCCAGTGATCTCAAAACAATATCCGTATTATTTTTTTAATGTTTTATGATGAAAAACACTGAAACCACAGGAAGATAAATGATCTTTGCAAGGTCACAACCAGTCAACATGAAAATTGAGAGTGAAATTAATTTTTGGTCTATCATTCTGGCCCAAACTCTCCAAGCCCCCTGCAAGTTTTTTACTTTATTAGGAATTTAAGTGTTTCAAAAATGAAAGCGGTTAGCCTAAAAATTGTTAGTTAAAATACAAAACAAAAACATTAGCTTTGCGAGTTTCTGAAGTGTTGAAAGCCAAGTGTTTTAATGCTAAAATCCTTGACATTTAAAAGGCTCAGGAGCCAAGCCTACTGAAAGCCAACTAACATGCAAATTATAACAATTTATTTCTCCCAGGCTTTGGCATGCTTCCTATTGGTGCCAGAAGTAAAATGAGATATTTGAGATTCAAACCCTTTGGAAACTTGTGTAAATTAGAACTAGAACTGTATTCCCCATAGAAGAAATATCCTTGCATCATCTTTCCTGCTCCTTCCCTAGGAACTGACTGGACTTCACACCCAATTTCAAGTTAGGTGGAGGCATCAGCTGTGAGAAACATCCATTAATTTAGTCAGGCTGCTCTTTTGGTCCTAATGCTCAGATAGTGTTATCCTACGCCTGCCTTCTGTCTTCTTTCCTCATAAGTTGTGTAGATACCATTTTATTGTCAATAATACAAGAGTGAGGATGAGAAGCAATGGACCAGTATGGTTGTCAACTCAAACCCCAATGTTAATATTTTGGCATAATGATCTTTGCTTAAAAAAACAACTAACTAAGCACCTCAGTCTTGTCGAAACTTCCAGGAGGTTTTGGTCTGGGTCCAGTTGCTTGGTCACACAAAAATCTGATTGTTGAGACAATGGGGATTGCCAAGAAAGAAAGCAATGTTTGATAGGACAGACGTCTTGCCAGAACTGGAGAAGCTGCCTGGAATCTGTCTCTAAGGGAGGTCACTGGCTTCTGCAGGTCACGGTGTAACTAATAAGGGGCTACCTACACACAGGGGCAGGTTGTACGGGAGGGTGAGTCTTCAGGAAGACTGCCCGGGGCCTTCAGAATCATCAGCTCCTTTGTCTTGTAGAAAACCCACCATTTCTGGTAAACAACTCAAAAGGTCAGGTGGTTAGTTAAGAGGGAGGGTTATATAGGGATCGTTGAAATTTTTCAATGGGGAACAAATTACCCTGGGAGTTTGGAGAGGAAGGATGAGATGGAGAATATGTTGAGTTTTGATGTCAGGGAATTTGACCCTCCTTATTGCAGAGTAAAAACCATGTTGTAGTGTTCTCTTTCGCCTTCCTTCTCCCAAAGCTAAAAGAGTTTGCAGTTGTTCAAGAGCCCTCCAGATTTCATTCTTTCACAGCCATCTCACACTCAGTGTTTTGAGGGATTCGAGCATCAGTCTAAAGTTAGAACAAAATAACAAAACTGGAAATCATTTTGAAAAGCTAAAAACAGTATAGGGGTAAGGAATTTTCTCTAACCCATTGCCAGGTTCATAACTATGGCCCTTATAACAAAAGACAAATTAATAAAAGTATACAGGCTTGGCACCTGTGGCTCAGCAGGCTAGGCGCCAGCCACGTACACCTGAGCTGGTGGGTTCGAATCCAGCCCTGGCCCGCCAAACAACGATGACGGCTGCAACCAAAAAAACAGCCGGGCGTTGTGGCGGGCGCCTGTAGTCCCAGCTACTTGAGAGGCAGAGGCAAGAGACTCGCTTGAGCCCACGAATTAGAGGTTGCTGTGAGCTATGAATGCCACAGCACTCTATCCAGGGTGACAGCTTGAGGCTCTGCCTCAAAAAATAAATAAATAAATAAATAAATGTATACAGATTTATTTACTGTACATTTTACATGACATAGGAGCTTTCAGAAAAGAAGACCCAAAGAAAAAGGGACACTTGTGTATTTTTATGCTTAAGATTAATGAAGAGTGAACAGTTCCAGAGTATGATTGGACAAAAGGGTATGGTCTAGTGGGAACAAACTAGAAGAAAGGCCTGCTTGTTCAGATTCTTCTCTGTCTCTCTGCATCTTACTGGATAAGAACATTCCATTCCTCTGGGTATAGGGTGGACACCTCTGGAATGAAGGTTTTATGACCTGCTTCATGGGAGAGGGTTGAAGGGAAGGTAAAAGTGAGGTTTTTTCCAAGGTGGCATGTTTTGGGGTAGCATTTCCTGAACCCTATCCATAAGAAGTTAGGTATGAGAGAGGATACCTGGGAAAAGTCAGGTCTGAAAGAACAAAAGCTTTCTCACAGGAGCCCCAAGGACACTCCTACAAAGTCCTCCCTATGGTGATTCAGCTCTTAGGAATTTGTAGAAACTTAACTTCCTGAGACCTTGAAACTAACACTTGCTTCTGCCTTTGTAACAGCCCGAGCCCACCTTCTCTAGCTCGATTCAAACTGACCAATGAGAAGGATACCTGTGGAAAAGGAACCCTTGGCTGGAGGTAAAAGGGAAAGGACAAAGCCAGTCCGGGAGCTCGTCCATTTTTGGACTCTAGTCTGCCATGGCTCTGCTGGCTGAAATAAAGCCCTTCCTCTTTTAAACATGGATGTTCGGGTGTTTCTTTCTCTCCATTAGGCCTTATTTTCCTGAAACATTGCAATGTGATTTTGTAGTAAAAATTGGAATGTGATTTTGGCATTGAATTTCTCATTTTCTTCTTCTTTCTTCTTCTTCTTCTTATTCCTTTCCTCCTTCAATGAGTATTTGTTGAGCATTTCCTAAATAAAAAACACAGTTTCTCTAACCCCATGGAACTTATTCTAGTGGGAGAATAAGGGGGAAATAGCAACAATTTCTGACACTGGTTAAATACAACTAAGAAAATTAAAATATGTAGTCCCAGTGTTGCAGGAAGACAAGGCCCAATGGAGAGAAAGAGCACCCAAACACCACGTTAATAAGAGGCTTTATTCACCAGCTGAGATCTTATGGCATATAAGAATTCCAAATGGCCACGCTCCTGACTGGCTTGGTCTTTCCCTTTTTATCGACAGTCAAAAAGTTTCACCCCACAGGTACCCTTCTTATTGGCCAATTTGAATCAAGTGGGAGACGCTATTCCAGCCCCCACAGAATTACAGGATTTCACAGAAGTGGAAATTTCCAAGTTCTAGGAAGTTAAGTTTACAAATTCCTAAGGGCTGAATCACCGTGGAGAGGCCCCTGCAAGTGTATCCTTGTGCTCTCCTTGACAAGACCTGTTCTCCCAGACCTCACCCTTCTTGGGTATCCTCTCTCACCAGTAATTTGGGGAGCTGAGGCAGAAGGATTGCTTGAGACCGGAGTGTAGCCTGGGCAATATAGTAAGACCTTGTCTCTACATAAATAAACAAACAAACACAAATTTAAAAAGAAAATAAAAATGATATGGTTAGACTGAAAGCCCTAACAAGAGGCAAGTTAAGGTATTATCTAAGAAAATAATATTTGAGCTGGAACTTGAAGATAAAAAAGAGCTACCACCATGGGCAACACAGTGAGACTCTGTCTCCACACACACAAAAAAAACAAATCAGAAAAATTAGCCAGCCATGGTGATGGGCACCTATAGTCCCAACTACTTGAGAGGCTGAGGCAAGAAGATTACTTGAGCCCAGGAGGCTGAATGACCATTGAACACTAGCCTGAGTGAGATTCCATCTTTACAAAAGTAAATAAATTTTAAAAATTAAAAAAAAAAAATAAGGAAAAGTGCCAGCTGGGAAGATGAGCTGAGAGAAGTTTGGAAGAGTTCATCCTGCAAAATCTGAGTCAAAAAAGAGGGAAAGAAAGGAGAGCACGATGGCTAATGCAGAGTGATGGAAGGTTGCAGCAGCCTGGAGCAGGAAGCAGGACTGAGGCTATGCAAAGCCATGGAGGCAATAGTGAGAAGTTCAAATCATGTTCTAAGAGCAGTAGGAGCCACTGAAGGTTCTAAAGCTAGCATGATCTGATTTATTGTTTTAAAGGCTCATTATGGCTGTTCTTCTGAGATTGGAAATAGGTGGCTTGGTTAGAAGTTCCTGGTTAGGAGTTGCTATGTTTTTTGCTTTTTTTTTTTTTTTTATTTAATCTAATTAATTTATTTAGGTAGAGGTCAGCATCTCACCATGTTGCCCAGGCTGATCTCAAACTCCCGGCCTCAAGAGATCCTCCCATCTCACCCTCCCAAGATGCTGAGATTGTAGGCATAAACCACTGCACCTGGCTACAGTTGCTATGGTTTGAACATGTCCCTTAAAAACCATATATTGGAAACTTAACCCCGAATGGAAGTGTGTTGAGAAGTGGGGCCTATTGAGACATGACTAGGCTTATAGGGTGGAGAGAATGGATTAATGGGTTCATTATAAAAGGGGAGATTTGGCTTCCTTTTACTCTCTCTCGTTCTTTTGTTTTGTTTTGTTTTGTTTTTTTGAGACAGAGTCTCACTCTGTTGCCCAGGCTAGAGCATGTCACCCTAACGCACAGCAACCTCAAACTCCTGGGTTTAAGTGATCCTTCTGCCTCAGCCTCCCGAGTAACTGACACTATAGGCAACTGCCATGTGCCTGGCTAATTTTTCTATTTTTAGTAGAGATAGGGTCTCACTTTTCCTTAGGCTGGTCTGAAACTCCTGAATTCAAGCAGTCCTCCCACCTCAGCCTCCCAAAGTAGCCAGGCTTACAGGCATGAGCCACGGCTCCCCATCCCTTTTAGTCTTTTGCTCTCTCCCTTGCCCTCTCTTTGCTTGTCTGTTGTGGATAACACAGCAAGAAAGCCCTCACCATACGCTGGCTTCTTGATCTTGGACTTCACAGCCTCCAGAACTGTGAGCCACTACATTTTTGTTGATTACAAATTACCCGTGTTTGGTATTCTGTTACAAAACAGACTAAGACAGGAGGCAAAGAAAAGATGGTGATCTTGATAAAAATGGTAGCAATGGTGGTGAGAAGAAGATCTTAGATTTTTATGGATAAATCTGAAATGACTTGTTTATACATTAGCAGTGGGGACTGAGAGAAAGAGAGAAATCAAGGATGACTCTTAAGGGATTTTGGCTTAACTTTCTGGGTTAGACTAGTGCTGACATTTCCTGAGACAGGAAAGACAGAAGGACAGGAACTGTTTTAGATTTATTACCTTTGAAATACCTGTTAGCTCTCTCAGTGTCAAGCAAGCAGGTGCCTATGTGAATCTGAAATGTGAGTGTATGAGCAGGAGATATACATTTGGGAATTATCAACACGTAGAAAGCATTTTGAGTCATAGGAAAGGAAGGTGTCATCTGGATGGAGAAAAGTGCAAGTCCTAGGTATTCTAATGTCTACGGATCAGAGAGATCCAAAGGAGCTGGCCAAGTGTGTGGTCAGAAAAGCAGGAAGAAATCCAGAAAAGTGGATAGTGTTTTAAGACGGCATCAACTGTGTTGAAGGATGAGCGGATGAACGCTTATTCTGTGACTCTGAATAAACTGCTTCAGCACTCTAAACACAAGCTCCTCATCTGTAAAATATGGACAAAAATAGTACCACACTTACAATGTTCTTGGGTGTGTTATAAACATAATGTGTACAATGTTCTATGTGTCTGGCATGTAATAAGTGATAACTGCTGGTGCTATTATTTGTCTACTACTGTTGAGTTCTGAAATCTATAAGGGGAAATATAAATTCATCAGGGGAAAAGGCATATATGTTTACTAGAAAAGTTCTGAATAATGGATATTCAATTTTATCACATCTTGCAGATCATTTGTTAATCTTCTTTTTAGTCTCTGCGTCTTTTTAGCTCTTCTGGACTCAGGGCTTAAGATATGAGAATTCCTTCTTCACTGGATAGTCAAAAGTTGCTATGACAACTGGCTGGAAATGAAAGTGCTCTGCTTTATTTATTTATCTGAGGGTGATGTGCTGCAAAAAGCGGGAAAGGAGGTTGCCACAAATGTTGCCTCCCGACCTTTAGAAAGAAGACGCCCAAGGGCCACGTTTTCTCCATCTCATCAATGTTCTGTATTATTCATATATAATCTACCCTCTTGTATTTCTACAAACTATTTGAGGTAGCAAATATTAAGACCCTTAAGAGTTGAGGCAATTTAAAGAAAATAAGAGACTGAATACCATTTGGAGGAGGGTAACACATAACAAAAAGGTAATGTGTAATAAGGTAACAATGTTATCAACCCTGTGCAACAAATTTAACTCCGAGTGTTTTGAAAGAAAAAAATAAAAGGAGAACCATGAGTTAAGGAATTTTATGAAGTCTGCCTAAAGGTTATAAGCAGGTTCATTGGGAGAGAGAAACTTTTAAACTGATATATATGTCGCTACCCTACTAATAGTGGTCAACATTTGCATACTATTTTACAGTTTATAAAGCATTTTTATGCTTTGAGAAGGTGGTATTACAACGATTGCCCCCATATACCACACAATAGGTTAATACAGATAGAGAACTTGAATCATGAATCTTTTTGCTTTTTTCAAAGGCAGAGAACCTTTCTTTTTAATTTTTATTTTTTCACGAGGGGGTCTTGCTTATCTCCTAGGTTAGAAACATCAGTGGCATGATTTTTGCTCACTGTAGCCTCAAATTCGTGACCTTAAGTGATCTCTGCCTCAGCCTCTCAAATTGCTGGTTCTGCAGAGGCATGACCAGCTCAGAAAATCTTTCTTAATTGGTAGCCAATATATGTGTCTCATGAATCTTTTATTTCCAAAATCCTGCTCTTTCTACTACACTGAGAGGCAATTTCCTTAATTACGATTTTTTTTTTTTTTTGAGACTGTCTCTTTCTTTTGCCCTGGGTTGAGTGCCATGGCATAGCTCACAGCTCAACCTCAAACTCTCCAGCTCCTCTTGCCTAAGCCCCTGGGTAGCTGGAACTACAGGCATCTGTCACAATGCCCAGATATTTTTTCTATTTTTAGTAGAGATAGGGTCTCACTCCTGCTCAGGCTGGTCTCAAACTCCTAAACTCAAGCAATCCACCTGCCTTGGCCTCCTGGAGTGCTAGGATTTTAATTGCAGTTTTGGAAAAACATTGTGAAACCCAGCATTCACAAAAGTACATAAAATGTGTATCTAAATTTTAATAAATAACTGTAAAACTAACATCCCTGTAGCCACCACCGAAGTCCGGAACTAGAACAATGTTGGAAGACTAGATAGACTAGCAGTTCTCAGCCCTTTTGGTCTCCCGACTCTTTTATTATTTAAAAATTATCAAGGACCTCAATGAGCTTCTGTTTATATCACCTATATCTAGTAATTTTTTTTATTAGAAATGAAAACTAAGAATTAAGAAAATGTTAATTCACTTTAAAGAAGCAATAATGCATTTACTACATATTAGCTTAAATAATTCTTTATAAAAATTAACTATTTGCAAACAAAATTAGTGAGAAGAGTGACATTTTTTTTTTCAAATCTCTTTAATGTTTGGTTTAATAGAAGAAAACTAGATCCTCATATTTAATTCTGCACTCATTATGTGGTATGTCATTTGGTTAAAATACATGAAGAAAATTTGGCCCCACACAGATAAGTAGTTGGAGAAGGAGAGGAGTATTTTAATGGCCTTTTCAAATAACTGTGCATATTCTTTGTACTACACCACAATTCCACCAGTGCCTGTTTAAAGGTTAGTTGCAAGAGGGATTGCAAATCATAGTACTTTGTTACATTAAAATCGATTTCTCTATGTTGCCGTTTGAATGGCTTTGTCACCCATGTGTGATGTTGTAACATTATATTCATTTGGAAAATACTGGTTCGCTGAGTTTTGCAGGTCCCCCAAATGTTGACACATTGCATTATACAATATCAAAAAATCCCATTCATTGCTCTCACTACCGATCTTATCACAAAAGTCTTTAAATGCTGCTATGTCGTCAAGCTCATGGGTTACAAGTTTTCCCAATTTTCTGTTTTTACTTGAAAGCTCAGATTTTGTCACTGGCAACAAATATTGTCAGTTGTTTCCTTTGAAGTGACTGACTGACTTTATTTTTGAGAAAAATGTCTCTCAAATACACAACTCTGAAAACTCTGAATAACTACAGTTTGCCGGTGTTCTATAAAGAAAATGACTAGTTGAACAATAAATACACAAGAGCTTTTTCTTTAGATGACCATTGTATTGAGGGTGTCCAGCTGAAGTACTTTATGTCCTCAAAGAGTGGTCTCCAGAGTGGCAGCAGCATCATCACCAAGGTAGGGACTTGTTAAGAATAATAAATTGTTGGGTCCCACTCCAGACCTGTGAAATTGGAAACTCTGGGGGCAAGGACTAGTGGTCTGCGTTTTACAACCCTCCAGGAGATTCTGATTCCATCTGAGTTTGACAACCACTAGTTCAGCCTCACAGCAATGGTTCTCAGTCTTGGTTGCAGATCAGAATCACCTGGGGAGCTTAAACTCTCCAGGGTCTGCTTATTCTTCATCAATTAAGTCAGAATCTCGGAGGGTATGACCCAGAGTGACAGTATTTTTTAAAGTTCTCCTGATGATTCCAAAGTGCAGCCATTGCCTTAGGCAAGTGTTCTCAGACAGGTTTCAGCTATGTTCTTGTGTGGTACCAGTCAGTTATCTATTGATAATGGAGCTCTCTGGCAAGTGCCAGAGTGCTAATAACCAGCCTGCTGCTGGGTAGAGAAAAATAAATGTGTTTTCAGAATCATTTTTCCATCCTGAATACTTAGGAAATCCCAAATAGTGAACAAGAAAATGTCCTAGCAGAACTCAAGAATACTTCTCCTTAGTGATGCCTCTCCTTCAGGAAAGTGGAGATCCTGGCAAGTCTGGTGAGGGCTCTGCTCTGATCCCACGGCAGCCTCCCATCAGCCACCAGGGCTTGAGTTTTCCATGGCTTTCCTGTCTCTGCAGTTGTCTTAAGTTAGCAGTTCTCACATTACCAAACTCAACATTCCTATGTTATAATATTTTGATCACTCTTTGGCTATCCTCAAATGAAATACATATGTAATATAATCTGCTTACATACATCAATTAAAATGTCAATATAATGCCCTAAGTATATAATAAAGGACAAATAAAATGACATTAATTTATGATAAAAAGATATGGCAAAATGTCAATGTCTGGGAACATAATTGACAGACAGCTCGGCGCCTGTGGCTCAATGGGCTAAGGCGCCAGCCATGTACACCTGAGCTGGTGGGTTCGAATCCAGCCAAACAACAATGATAGTTGCAACCAAAAAATGGCTGGACATTGTGGCGGGTGCCTGTAGTCCCAGCTACTTGAGAGGTGGAGGCAGGAGACTTGCTTGAACCCTGGAGGAATTGGAGGTTGCTGTGAGCTGTGATGCCACTGCACTCTACCCAGGGCGATAGCTTGAGGCTCTGTCTCAAAAAACAAACAACAACAAAAAAAACATTGACAGACGTAGTAAAGTTGTCAGGTGTTGGTATATGAATTTTATTTAAAAATATACTAGAGAGTATAGTATAGAAGTCCACGTTTCGTCAGTACTCAGCTTTGACGACTGTCAACAACCAATGTTTTTCATTCTTACCAATGCCACTTAAAACTGTGGTCCTTGACCAGCAGTATCAGTGTTACCTGGAAGATTGTTAGAAATGCAAATGCACTGATTTTATTTCAGACCACTGAACCAGAATCTCTAAGGCAGGGCCCAGGAATCTGTGCTTTAATAATCTCTCCAGCTGATTTGTAGATATTCTGTAGTCTCATCTCTAGCTTCTCAGACGATTTTAAAGCAAATCCCAGATAGTACCTAGGTATTAGTTTATCCACAAATAATTACTTTAAAATATATAAATAGGCTGGGCATGGGAGTTCATGCCTGTACTCCTAGCACTCTGGGAGGCTGAGGCAGGTGAATTGCTTGAGCTCAGGAGTTTGACACTAGCCTGAGCAAGAGTGAGACCCCGACTCTATTAAAATTAGAAAAACTAGCTGGGTGTTGTGGTGGGCACCTATAGTCCCAGTTACTCAGGAGGCTAAGGCAAGAGGATAGCTTTAGCCCAGGAACTTAAGGTTGCTGTGAACTATAATGCCATGGCACTCTAGCCATGGACAACAGAGTGAGACTCTGTATAAATAAATAAATAAATAAAATATGTGACTACAAACTGCTATTTCACATATCACCTAGTAAAAGTATAACTTAATTCCTTTTTAAGTATTTTATTTTAATAGATTCAGGAGTATAAATTGATTTTTGTTACATGGATGAATGGTATAGTGGTGAAATCTAGGCTTTGAGTGTACCAGTCACCTTAGTAATGTACATTATACCCAAGAGGTAATTTTTCATCCCCCACTCTCCTCTTACCCTTCCGAGACTCTAATTTCCATTAAGTCACTCTGTATAATCATGCATACCCACAACTTAGCTCCCTCTTATAAGTGAGAACATGAGGTTTTTTTTTCTTTTTTGCTAGGTTACTTAAGATAATGGCTTCCACTTCTCTCCAAGTTGCTGCAGAAGACATTTCATTATTTTTCATGGCTGAGTAGTATTCCATGGTGTATGTGGGTATATGCTGTATTTTATTATAATTCCTTAATATCATTAAATATATAGAGATACAATTTTTTCTCAGATTTTTTTTTTTTTAAGACACAGCCTCAAGCTGTCACCCTGGATAGAGTGCCTTGTCATCACAGCTCACAGCAACCTCCAATTCCTGGGCTCAAGCGAGTCTCTTGCCTCCGCTTCCCAAGTAGCTGGGACCACAGGCGCCCGCCACAATGTCTGGCCATTTTTTGGTTGCAGCCATCATTGTTGTTTGGCGGGCTTGGGCTGGTTTCGAACTTGCCAGCTCAAGTGTACATGGCTGGCGCCTTAGCCCATTGAGCCACAGGCACCGAGCCTCAGATATTCTTAAATGTTTTTGTAGTTGATTGCTTGAATCAGCTCAAATAAGCTGACATTGCATCAGGTTGATTAGGTTGATATATCTCTTAAATCTCTTAGTCTATACTTATTATTTAAAAAAACTTTTTTTTTTTCTGAGACAGTCTCAACTTTGTCACCCTCGGTAGAGTGCTGTGGCACCACAGCTCACAGCAACCTCCGACTCTTGGACTTAAGTGATGCCTCACTCTCCCAAGTAGGTGAGACTACAGGCACCTGCCACAACACCTGGCTATTTTTTGTTGCAGTTGCCACTGTTGCTTTAGCTGGTTGGGGCCAGGTTCGAACTCGCTACCCTTGGTATATCTGGCCAGTGCCCTACACTGAGCCACAGGCATCACCCTTAAAAAAATTTTTTTTTTCCTGCCATTTATTTGTTGAAGAAAGTAGGTCATTTATCACATACTTCTCACGTTTAGGATCTTGCTGATTGTATTCCTGTGAGTCATTTTGCCATGTTCTTTCCTCTGTGTTTACTGTTATCTGGCTGTTAGATCTAAAGGGTTGATCTATGGGAGTTTTTTTTGGCAGGAACATTTCACAGATGTAGTGATGCCCTTCCTATTTTATCATAGCAGAAAGCACATCAATATCTGACTGTTTCTGTTTTTCTGTTAAGGTTGATTAGTGTGATCAAGTGTTGAAAGCATGATCTGTCCTATGTAGGTTTTCCATAACCCTTTTTTTAGCTAATGGGCTTAGCAGCCACTGGTAATCAAGGTT
This sequence comes from Arctocebus calabarensis, assembly GCA_963573935.1. Taxonomy (NCBI): domain Eukaryota; kingdom Metazoa; phylum Chordata; class Mammalia; order Primates; family Lorisidae; genus Arctocebus; species Arctocebus calabarensis. Next base: position 13,614 of record CAUYON010068016.1, on the reverse strand, counting down.
TAGGTCCAATCTTTCACTGAGATGCAAAAATGGCAATATTCTAATTTTTGTCATTTCTCTGAATGTATTACCTACATATAAAGAACTTTTTCTTTTCAAGCATTTGAGTAGGAAATAGTTTATACAGAAAAGGCAGAGTAAATGCTCAGTTCCTTTATTAACTCAACTTCAAATAATGAATTTATATGCTAGCTATAATTTTTACTTTTGAATATCACCATACACTATGGATTTCAATATCTTTTGTATTTAAAATTCACTTTAGTCATCATTCAGTATGATGTTCACATTGCCTAATCTTTTCCAGATGGAGCTTCTTCAGGTTGGCTCCTGAGTTCTTCCGACACAACCTTAACAGTGTTTGATACTTTCCTTTTTTACAGGTATGAAAAGATATTTAAAGTTCATCTTGTACACCAACCCTGGAATCAACTATTTCTCACAGGAGCTTTGGTTCCTTTTACTGGGAAATGGTTTTTAGAAACCATAACCTAGGTGGTCGAGGGATTCATTGCTATAGGACTGATTGCTGTTTAGTCCTTTTCACTGGAAAGAGCTAGGAAATACATATTTTAAAGAGAAAATTATATCTCAAACCATTAATAGTCCCAATTTAAATTTTAGACAATAGGAATTCTAATTCTTTGATTTTATATTTGCATATCTTTCCTCTTACACCAAAGTTCTTGGTTCCTAATGATATGTAACAATCATTAATTTCCTTTATCCATATGTACATAAAATATTTTCAAGTTAATATCAGTATTATTAAAAATACAATAAAATTACTTTATGAATGCTTATTAATAATAATATAGTTCTGTTCTCCCTTCCTTTCTTATGTAAGTGGAATATACTCTACACTACTGTTCTATAACCTTGCTTTTAACATTTTTTACTTAACAATATATCCTAGGATTCTTCTATAACAATATTTATACAATATTACTCAGTCCTTTTCACAGCTGCATTGTACCCTACTATGTGGATTATTATAATGTATTCAGACCAATCCTCCACTGATGTTTAGACTGAAATATGTCTATGCTCTTATAAATATTGCCATAATTAATATCTTTGCATATTCACAATTGAGTATTTTTGTCACAATTTCTCTCTTTCCAGGATTGATTCCTAAAAGTAGCATTTTGGCTCAAAGATAAATGAACTTATAATTTTGTTAGCTATTGCCAGATTCCCCCTATAGAAATTGTATAGTTTTGTAGTTCTGCCAATAATGTCTGAGAATTCCACATGCTTAAAATTATAAAGGTTGGATTTTAAAGAAAACAAATATTCAAAGGAAATATTGTTGGTATTTTTCTTTATATTTTCATTTTTGAAATAAGGGTTGAGGAGGCATATTTCTATACATGTGTGAGACAGGCATGAGTACAGACCCGAGCACACCACTGGAGATTCAAATTATCAGGGCACAAATATAGATACCAGCATACTGTACTGGTGATCCAAGTATTCAGCCATGTTGCTGCCCTGTAAATTGAATGTAATTTTTCACAATGGTAAAACAACTGGTAAAGTTCAAATAACACAAACTACAATTTTCTCTTAACTTACATGGTGTTTGTATTTCTGAAGACTTCAGTTGATATTAAAACTGTACAAAATAGTTTTTAACTTAAAATAGATTGGATTTTTCAACACAAATAATTCCGAACAATGGTAAAGTTTTTTTTTTTTTTTGAGACAGAGCCTCAAGCTCACCCTAGGTAGAGTGCAATGGCATCACAGCTCACAGCAACCTCCAACTCCTGGGGTTAAGCGATTCTCCTGCCTCTGCCTCCCAAGTAGCTGGAACTACAGGCGCCCGCCACAATGCCCAGCTCTTTTTTGTTGCAGCCGTCATTGTTGTTTGGCAGGCCCAGGCTGGATTTGGATCCACCAGCTCAGATGTACGTGGCTGGCACCTTAGCCACTTGAGCTACAGGTGCCAAGCTAGTTTTATTTTATTTTTTAAACATACATGAGGGTCTGTCTGGAAATATGAAATTCATGAGGCACAGGGAAAATTATTTTGTGAGGACATCCTTATGGCAGCTGTGGGAGTGTACTCTTCAGCTCTCCCTTCAAGAGAGAACATGTGGTGAGCTTGGACAGCCTCTTACTGAGATACTTTCAAGATTGACTGTAGGATTCATGCTGAGGACACACTTTTCCTGGGTTGTTTTTAGCCAATGACTGAGTATGGCGAAGACAAAACGTTCTCGGCCAGCATGGGACTCCTCTAAGAGACAATCTTTATTCTGGAGACTCCCATAGGCCTCTTTCACAGAGCTGCATTGCAGTCTGAGGCTCTTCCTACTTGTTCTTTCCTTTCTTCATTTATAGGTCTTCCTCCTATGGCTTTTCTCTCTCCTCTTTATTGTTCACTGGTATTTTCCCTAACAAATCACTTCAAAATCCAATTTTGTTTTATGTCTGCTTTATGGAAGGCTTAAACTGACAGCTACTATTGGGAGTAACCTCAGACAGCAAAAGGTAACAGTTCAGGGAGTCTATCACTCACCAATCAACTGGCAGGGACGAGCCCATTCTGAATGGAAGTGGGGCACAGACAGTATTTGACAGTGAGGCACAACTGCTGAAAATTACACTTTTGTTTTGTTCAAGGACTATATTAATCCTTCTCTCTAATGTAATATATTATAGGGGCTATCTGGACCTCCTATAGAACATCTCATTAATACATCCATAATATGATGACTGAGCACTGTGAACAAGAGGTAGCTTTTATGCTAGGTGGCTTGGGGAAAAAATTGCAGTGTGGGGAACAAGAGCCTTGCCTGTATAATGATTTGGGCTTTTGAAAACACCAGGAGAGCAGTGTTTACAAGGACAATGGATTTGGCTGGATATCACAAAATTGTATTGATAGTCTGCAGAGAGGAAATGAGAAACTGAGGGCGGTTTACAAACAATTAAAGCTCAAGTGTGAGAACCAGGGGCCTCTCTTGGAGTTTACACAAAACTAGAACAAGTTGGTTGCTCTACTGTAGGGGTAAAATGAGCAGAAATTAAGAGTTCTGCTTAATATGTACAATCAGAAGGTGACAAGAATGGAGGGCAGGAGGCTAAGGACAATCAGCTCAATAAAATGTCACAATTTGATGCTTAAGAATGTGAGTGAAATTTCAGATCTAGATTCCTAGGAAGACTCTGGAATATTGTAGCAAGTGTATAATGATCCTTCCTTTCATTCCCTAAAAGGACTTAGCATGTTTATTTTAGGTGGGCATTTACTCTGGGGAAAAGGGGGTACACCCAGTCATTTTAAGATTCTTTGGAACTAGGAACTGAGTTGACTTTGATACCTGGAGACCCAAATATCATCATGGCCCTCCTGTTAAGAGGCTTATGAGAGTGGTAATAGAGTCCTAACTAAAGTCTGGCTCACAGTGAATTCACTAGGTCTGCTGGTCTCTGAGTATATAATTATAATAGACATCCTTGGCAGTTTAAGTATTAAGTCCTAGGACTCTTAGATAAGAGCTATCATAATGAGTCAGATCTACTGGAATTCTTTGAAATGGTCCCCCACCCCAGCAAATATGAAAAATGATATTGTGTCCCAAGTGAAATAGTGGTAAGTACTACCAGTTTGGATCCTATAGAGCGAATATAGGCTATCATAGCCAGTTTAACCAAGTAGTGGTGATCTCATCTGAAGCTATGGTATCATTGGTAGGGGAGGTTAATAAGGTCTTAGGCACATGAATTATGAACATTGATTTGGAGAACACATTCTTTCATATTCCAATTAGAATGATGATAAGAAAAAGTTCACATTCACTTTGGAGGAGACAATATTTATTGCCAGTTGTATTCAAGGACTATGTTAATCTTTCTACCCTCTAATATAATACATCCCGAATAGATAAGGACTATCTGGACCTCCTGCAGAACATCTCATTGATATATCAATAATATGATAACTGAGCAGGATGAACAAGATGGCTTTTATATTAGAAGCCTTGATATGACACACGCATCCAGTGGGTAAGACAGAAATCCCAAGAAGATTCAAGGATCTGCCACTTTTGTAAAGTTTTTCAAGGTCCTGTAGTCAGTGGTCTGTGGAGACATCCTCTCTGGAGTAAAGGACAAATTTCTGCATCTCAAATCTCCTTCTATTATGAACCACAATGCCTGCTGGGCCTCCTTGGGTTCTGGAAGCAACGAATCACACACCTAGGAGTACTGCTCTGCTTCATCTCCTAGGTGACATGGAAGGTTGCCTGCTGTGCATACAGCCTGGAGAAGCAAAGGGCTCAGTGGCACTTAGTTTGGAGTTTACAGCAAAGATGTAGGCCTTGGGTCTTGGGGCAAGACCATGCCATCTGCAGCAGATTTCATTCCTTTCAAGAAATAGCCATTGTGTGTACTGGGCCTTAGTAGAGGCAGAAAGCTTGATCATGGGGTACCAAATTACCCTGTGTCCAGAAGTGACCATCATGAACTGATTCCTATTGGACGTATTTTGACATAAAGTTGATGGCCTAGCAGAATATTATCATAATACAGGAACAATGCATTTAGAATCAGACCCTAATAGGACCAAAGGACATGAATAAACTGCATGAGCTAGTTGCCTGGCACTCACATCACCTGCCATGGTTGTACCAGAACCCCCTCCTTAGGCTGCAATGGCCATAGAGGGGGTCATGCATAGTCACCTGAGGGAAGAGAAAAAAGCTTGAGTATTTATTTCTAAATGGGCTGACTTGGTATTTGGGTAGAAGCTGAAAGTAGATGGCTATTCTTCACAGCCACATTTCACAGTGGCCCTAAAAGGCAGTGGAGAGAGAAAGTCTTCCTACAGGGCAAAGCTTGTAGCAGTGTATCTAGTCATTCACTTTGTATGGATGGAGAAGTGACCTGTGGTGTGAATTTATACAGATTCCTGGGTGGTGGCGATTGTTCAGCTAGGTGTTCAGGATCCTGAAGGAAAAGACTCAAGACTGCAGACGAGGATGTCTGGAGAAGAGGTATGTAAGTGGACATAGGAGAGTGAGCACAAAAGTGGAGGATTTTTGTATCACATGTTCATGCTGACCAGAAAGCATCCACCATGGAAAAGAAACTGAATAACTCAGTAGACAAAAATATTCTACCAGTTGACATTAGCCATGCTCTGTCATAGTCCACTCCAGAACTGGCACAATGGTACGTGAATGGAATAGCCTTGTTTGCAGACATAGAGTCTATAGCATGAATTTCCACTTACCAAGGCCAATCTAGTTACTTGTCTCTGAACTTTTGCAACAGAGACCAACTCCAAAAGTCCCTGATATGGCACTATAACTTGAGGAGATTAAGCCAGCCATTTGATGGCAAGTCAATAACACTGGGCCCTTTCCATTCTAGAGTGGCCAGCATTTCATCCTGACAGGGCTAAATAAGTATTTTGGCAATGGGTTTTGCCAACTGAACCTCAGCCCATATCACCATCCAGGGTCTTAAAGAAGGCCTAATCCATGGGTGCGGGATCCCACTCAACACAGTATCCAAATAGGAGACCTATTTCATAGTAAAAGTAATATGGATGTGAGCTCATGACCAAGGGATCTACTGGTTATACCACATAATGGCACCATCCAGAGTAGTCAGCCTGATAGAGCACTGGGCAATCTTCTGAAGGTGCAGCTGAAGTGCCAGTTCAAAGGCAATATTCTGTAAGGATGCAGAGCCATCCTTCAGGATGCAGTAAATACACTAAATACAGTAAAACTCTAAAGGCACTATTCCCAACAAGAATTACATGGGTCTAGAAAAACAAAGGAAGCAAAATAGCTCCACTTAATATAAGTTCTAATGACTCATTGGGAACTTTGTGCTTCCTATACTCACAACTCTGGGCTTTGAAGATTTAGAAGTTCTGGTCTCCAAAGCAGGTACATTTTTGGCCAGGGAACAGAAGGATTCCATTGAACTATAAGCTTTGGCTACTGTATGGGCATTTTGGACTCTTTCTGTCCAGGCACTGGCAGGCAAGAAGAGAAGTCCCCATCTTGGTAGGGGTCTAACCTAGATCAACAGAAAGAGGAAGGGCTGCTCTTATACAGTGGACAGGGTAAATATGTGCACCCTAGGCAATCCACTTGGGAGCCTCTTAATGCTTAATTAGAACTGTGGAAGGACATGTGCAGCAATCCCAGAGTGAGATGGGTATAATTACCAATGAATAAACATTTCTCATCAGGAATGAGTATTTGGATCACACCCACCACTAAGACCTGTGGAAATGATAGCTGAAGAAAAGCGGAATTTAAAATGTGTAGTGGAAGAGGAGGAAGATGAGTAGCAGTTGTAGCCCTGAGACCAACTGAGTAACAGGGGATATAGTTTGTCCCAATTATTTCCTTTGTGTAAGTTTTCCCTCAAGAAGAGAGGTCCAGAGGAAATTACAGAGGAGCCACTCCCAGAACATGGGACGCTTTAGAGAGAACCTGCTGGAAAGACTAGAAAGGAAAAATAGGATTAAAGATGTTAGGAAGAAGACAAGAAATATAGATGCAAATGCTTATGAAGTTACAGAAATATTAGGAAATGATATTTATGAAGAAGATGAAGCAGATGACGAAGATGAAAGAACCAAAAAGGAATCCTTCAACAGAATATCTCCAGCAGCAATTAAAAATGGCTTTGGTTCACCTCCAAAAATCAAGGTGCAAAATAAAAATAATGCCAAAAAGAAAGCCTCCCAAGCTGGCCTATTGAGAAGCAGTTGCTGGCCAAGTATATAAAGAAACTAATAAAGCATGAGTTAATGGTGATATGAATGTTTTCTAATAAAAAATGTTAGCAACATTTTTAACTCAGGCAAAGAGTTCCAGACCATCAACTAAAAATATGCTTAGCTGTGATGCTAAAACCATGAATGCAAATGAAGTCAACAATGAAGAGAGACCCTCAGAGTCTAAATGAGAAACCACAGGGGTGGATCTGTGATAAGATTATTGATACTGTAGACCAAGTAAAGCCACTTCTGTTAAGTTCCAGTGTTATCCCTTTTTTTGCCCAAAAGCAAAATTTAAAAGAAGCTATGAAGTCACTCCAAAGTTTCCAAATGGCTTTTGAGGTCAAAAGAAGAAACCAGCTGCAACTCAATCAGAAATGTGAATACTTATGCAGCCTGGGAAGTTAACTCATCTTGTTTTCCATGCTGGTCTTGACTCCCAAGCCTCATGTCCCAAAACTTCTTATTCCATATCCAACTTAAACCTGGTTTTTAAAAAAAGAAGAGATAAAGAGAAAACATAAAAATAGTCACTTTAGCATGTCTCAGTAGATGTTCTTATTTATGTATATTACCTTGTTCCTCTGGGACCATTCAAGTGCTCTGTCTTTGCCCAAGACTTTCTTAGAGCTGTGCCTATCTAATCCTCCTTCCTCTTCTCATGACATTGACATGGGTATCAGATCTGCATCATGATTAGCTGAGCACAGTGGCTTATGACTATCATCCCAATTATTTGGGAGGCTAAGGCAGGAGGATCACTTGAGCCCAGAAGTTTGGGGGTATAGTGACACCACTGCACTCTAGCCTGGATGACAAAAGTGAGACCTTGTCTCAGAAAAAAAAAAAAAAGAAAGAAAGGATAATATGTCTGCATCATAGTCTGAAGGTTGTTCCTGCTTGCTGTTTCCTCTCTCTTTTAACTGCCATTTCTTTTAATCTAGCTCTTAAATGTCTTTTTCTGTCTTGGTGTGATTCTGCAAGGACCTGAGCTGACTAAAGTCCCCTGTATTGCAGGATGTCTAGCATACCTGGCCTTTCCCACAAATACTGATAGCACAATCCCCCTAATCTTGAGGCAACTAATGACACTTTCACTGACTTCTAAAATGCTTCTATTGGGAACCATTCAGAACATAATCATGGTTATAAGTAAGTGAGTACTAAATATGTAAGAGGCTATATAATAGCCTCAGAATTTAGAGAAAAATTTAGGAAATAATCTCTTTCTGTAAGTGAAGAAAAAAATCAGTGTATGATAGATAAAATTAGTCACCTGTATTATAACTCACCTTTGGAATTGACTGAACCATCAAGTCACATGGATATAGTCTTACATTCTTCGAATGTGGAGGTATTGTGAAATAATCACTAGTAGATCGCACTACCTAAAAAAGATTGAAGAACTTTAATTGTTGTTCAATGAGTTTGTAGCAGAGATCATTTTTCATTTTAATAAATATTCATTTTATACATTTGTTGATTGATTGCAAATCAACTAGTAGGGGAGGCTGCAAAAAACTTAGCTATTATAATGGTTTGTGGCCATCTAAACAGTCACAGCACACAGACAGACATACAGTATACCTGTGGCTTAAAATTTCACAGGGGTTAAAGGGGAGGCAAGCAATTAGGAAAAATTCTCTAAAATGGCTCCTTTGGGGGTCAATTACGAAAATGAGGCTGAGAAATCTGGTCAAGAGGAAGAAAAAAAGAGAAAAAAGAAAGGATGAAAGAAAGCAGGAGGGAAAAGATAAGTAGAATGATGAAAGAAAAATAGGAAAGGAGGAGATAAGAGAAAAGGAGAAGGTATGTGAAATTTTAGGACAAAAATAGTTTTGTCTACCACTGAGCCATATGACATATAACTTTTTTTCCTTGAGACATTCTGAAATACAAGCTTATTCCTCTTACATTATTTATGGTTCTGGCAACAAAGTATTAAATGAAAAGCAATACTGGAATGCCTGCTTTTAAAGAATTCCTATATCCTAAAACATTCTATTTCTTGCTCAAATACTCCAAATTTTCTCACTTTTTCTCATTTAAAATGAAAACTTCTATAACAATTTCCTTATTTGAGTTGCTAAAGATCCCATTATTCCACTTACCTGTAATACAAATTTTGTTAGCTTCAGAATATTTAAGCCTTTAATTTCATAGCAATTATTTATTTCATTTATCTGCCATAGTAAACTGGCCTATTTGTTATTGTTTGAGAGCTCATTAAATTTTTCTGAAATTTGGATTTATACCTCAGGACCTTCTCTTTGTTCTGAAACTGGGTGCACCAACCAACTTTCTGATTATTAGTCAAGACTTCTCAGGTATCTTGGTATCAGGAAGGGAGTGACCTTCCCAGCAAACATTAGTACTTCAGTGAATGGAAAGGGGGTATAATTTCTATCCACATTTTAAAATGTCTTATTGTGGTATAATTAACATAGAATGAAATATACATATCTTAGATATTCAATTTGATGAGTTTTGACAATTGTGTATGTATCCTGTATAATTACCTCCTGGAACAAAATATAGGACCTTTTTCATCACTTAGAAAGTTCCCTTGGATTCCTTCCTATCATTGTCTCCTATAAGTATTTTGGGTTTTCTAAAACTAGATTCATATTGCCTTTCTTGATTTAACATAAATAGAGCCATTCAGTATATACTATCTTGTGCCTGGCTTCTTCTGTTTATGAAAATATTTGTAAGGGGCTGGGTGTGGCAACTCTGGCCTGTAATCTCAGCACTCTGGGAGGCCAAGGTGGGTAGATTGCTTGAGTTCAGGAGTTTGAGACCAGCCTGATTAAAAGCAAGACCATGTCTCTAAAAAAAAATCCAGGCATTGTGGCAGGTGCCTGTAGTCCTGGCTACCTGGGAGGCTAAGGCAAGAGGTTCTCTTGAGCCCAAGAGTTTGAGGTTGCTGTGAGCTACAATGCCATGGCACTCTACCGAGGGTGACTAAATGAGACTCTGTCTAAAAAAACACCCCAAACCAAAATATTTGTGAGACTTATCTATGTTGTCAGCAGTTTGTTGCATTTTATTGCTGAGTTGTATTCCATTGTATAATATAATAATTTTTAAATTTGCATCCCTGTTGATATATATTTAGATTGTTTACATGTCTGAGTTATGAATAAGGTTGTTCTAAACATTCTTTGTATATATTTTCTTATGAACTTGTATTTTCGTTTCTCTGGGGTAAGGAAGTGAAATTGATGGGCCATGAATGATGTAGATGAATACAACTATAAAGAAATTGCCAGGGTGTTTTCCAAAGTACTATATGCTCACATTGGGAAAATATAAGTTCCAGCAACTTCACATCTTCACTAAAATTTAGGCTGCTAGACTTTTTGATTTTAGCTCCTTGGAATGTGTGTGAAATAGAAGGAACACATTATGACTTTAATTTGCATTCCCTTAATGACTAAAGATATTAAGCACTTTTTTCCTCCATTACTTTTCATTATGTTAAAATACACATAACATAAAATTTACATTTTGACCGTTTTTAAGTGTACAGTTCAGTGGCATTAAATATAGTACATTCATGATGTTGTACAATCATTACCACCATCTATCTTGAGAACTCTTTGCATCTTATATAAATCTGAAACTCTATACCTATTAAGCAGTAACTCTCCAGTTCTCCTTTGCCCTGGCCCCTGGCAACCACCGTTCTGTCTGTCTCTGTAATTTTGATTACTCCAGGTACCTCAGATAAATGGAATCATACAATATTTTTCTTTTTCTGACAGGTTTATATTGCATAGCATAATGTCCTCAAGGTTCATAGATGTTGTAACATAGGTCAGAATTTCCTTCCTTTGTTAGGTTGAATAGTATTTCTTTGTATTTATATATCACATTTTGCTTATCCATTCATCTGTGGATGGACACTTGGGTTGCTTCCACATTTTAGCCATTGTGAATAATGCTACTATGAACATGAGTGTGCAAATATGTCTTTAAGACCCTGTTTTCAGTTCTTTTGGGTATATACTCTATACTTAAAAGTGGTATTGCTAGATCATATGGTAATTCTATTTTAAATTTTTTGAGGAGCTGCCATACTGTTTTCTACAGTGGCTATATCATTTTCATTTCCAGCAACAATGCACAAAGGTTCCGATTTCTTCATATCCCTACCAAGAATTTTTTTTTTCCTTTTTGAGATAGGCCTTGCTCTGTTACCCAGGCTAGAATGCAAGAATGCAATGGTTTCATCTAGCTCACCGCAACCTCAAAGTCCTGCTTTAGCTTCCTGAGTAGCTGAGACTACAGGTGCATACCACCATGCCTGGATTCTTTTTTGTTTTTTGAGACAGAGTCTCATTCTCTTGCCCTAACTAGAGTGCTGTGGCATCAGCTTAGCTCACAACAACCTCAAACTCCTGCGCTCCAGTGATCTTTCTGCCTCAGCTTCCCAAGTAGCTGGAACTATAGGCACTTGCCACAATGCCTGGCTATTTTTTTTCTATTTTTAGTTGAAATAGGGTCTTGTTCTTTCTCAGTTTGGTCTCCAACTCCTGAGCACAAGGGGTCCTCCTGCCTCAGCCTCCCAGAATGCTAGGTTTGCAGGAGTGAGCCACGGTGCCAAGTTCTATGCCTGGCTAATTTTATAATTTTTTGTAGAAAAAAATATTATTCATTATTGCACAGGTTAGTCTTAAACTCCTGGTCTTAAGTGATTCTACCACCTCCACCTCCCCAAATTCTAGGATTACAGGTGTAAGCCACCATGCCTAGCTTTTTCTTTTCTTTTTTCTAAATACTAGCCATCCTAATGACTGTAAGATAGTATCTGATTATAGTTTTGATTTGTATTTCCCTAATAATGAGTGATATTGATCAACTACTCGTGTACTTACTGGTTATTTGTGTATTTTCTTTGAAAAAATGCCTATTGAAGTCTTTTGCCCATTTTAAAATTGTATTATTTGTATTGTTGAGTTTCAGGAGTTATCTATATATGGATATTAATCCCTTATCAGTTTGCAAATATTTTCACCCATTCTATGGGTTGCCTTTTTACATTATTGATAGTGTCTTTTGACGTACAAAATTTTTAAATTCTCATGAAGTCAAATTTGTCCATTTTCTTTTGTTGCCTATGCTTTTGATATCATGTCCAAGAAATCATTGTTATATCCAATGCTATAAAGTTTTTTTTTTAAGAGACAGACTCACTTTGTTGCCCTTGGTAGAGTGCCGTGGCATTGTCACTCACAGCAACCTTCAACCCCTGGGCTTAGGCGGTTCTCTTGCCTCAGCCTCCCAAGTAGCTGGGACTACAGGTGCCCACCACAACGGTTGGCTATTTTTTGTTGCAGTTTGGCCGGGGCCAGATTTGAACCCATCACCCTTGGTATATGGGGCCAGCACCCTATTCACTGAGCCACAGGCACTGCCCCAATGCTATAAAGTTTTTACCTTATGCTTTCTTCTAAGAGTTCTATACCTGTAAGTTTTCTTTGATCCATTATGTGTTAATTTTTGTATACAGTGTTAGGTAAGGGTCCAACTTCATTCTTTTGCATGTGGAGATCCACTTTTCCCAGCATTATTTGTTGAAAAGATTTGTCTTTTCCCCATTGAATGGTCTTGGCATCCTTGCCAAAATTTCTGGGCTTTCTATTTACATGTCTGTCTTTATGCTGGTATCACACTGTTTTAATCACTATAGGTCTGTAGTAAATTTTTGAAATCAGGAAGTATGAGTCCTCCATCTTTGTTCTTCTTTTTCAAGTATTTTTGGCTTTTTGGGTTCTCTTGAGATTCCATGTTAATTTTAGGATGTTTTTCTAGTTCTGCAAAAAATGTCATTGGTATTTTAAGAGGGACTGCTTTGACTCTATACATCACTTTGTGTAATACTGACATCTTTATTTATTATTATTATTATTATTTTGCAGTTTTTGGCCAGGGAGAGGTTTGAACCTGTCACTCCTAGTATATGGGGCTGACACCCTACTCCTTGAGCCACAGGATGGTTTCTATTTATGTCTTCTTTAAGTTTTTCAGCAATGTTTTATAGTTTGCATTGTGTAAGTCTTTCACCACCTTGATTAATTCCCTTCCCCCCCCCCAAATAGGATTCTTTATTTGTCATTATCAAAAGCCTGAATTTTAGACAGATTCTTGGACTGGTTCATATTTATCAGCTCATTCAACTTTAGCACCTGTCTCGTTTCCAGTAGCTTTTCCAGAACCTTCACCATGAAGCTCCATGAGTTTTCCCAATTCAAACTTGGGTTTCTTCAGCATTTTTACTTTTCTAACGAAGACATCATGGAGAGGATAAATAGATTGGCATGCCTTTTTTATGTCTTTTCCAATGCTGTCTAGAATCAGTTTATTGCCAACTTCTTTCAAGTCATTCGTCTGCACCTCTCTGGTCACGATTTCCCTCATTTTCTTCCAGATTTGGCAAACCTGTTGGTGCTAGGCATATCTGATTGTTGCATTTTTTAGTAAAACCAATACAGAACAGATGAAGCAGATAACCGTTGGTAGTCTTAACATAACATGAGCTTCAATCATAGTCTGCCATTTTTTAACCATAGAACACATTTTGTCACGGGTAAGATCCATGCCACAGAAGTTAGTCAGGCAGTTTTTGCCCTGAACATCTTCAGTTATCAGCTTGAATTTTCTAAATGCAACTTCATTGTTCTGCAGATCAGCAAGACTCACTTCAAACACATGACCTTTGAGGCCATCAGATGCAATTTTGGTTCCTTGAGTCCTAGTGACTAGTGTTTTCTCAATATTTCTTATATCGAACATAGCAGGTGCCTTCACATCATACCAATCTTTCTTAGAAAACGGATCAACTACTTTCTTCT